>APFE031320839.1:1624-12717 GCA_000404065.3 Pinus taeda | reverse complement strand
AATATTATTTTTCATACTTGTTTTTAATATATTAATAAAATTAATCTCATAATTTGAATATTATTATTCAAATATAGCCTACATTGCTCTCTATTTAAGACTTTTCCATGGTTTCCGTCTTCATCTGGTCTTGATGATGAACCACACTTGTTGTTTCGAAACACGTCACCAAAAATTTCTCTTACTGGATTTCTACTGAAAGACTTTTCTTAATAAATAACCTTATTGTTTTTTTTTTTCTGCGTAAGACTGAGCTAATTTATATTACAAAAAAACGAAAATTTACATCCAGATTACAAAAAGGCCGAAGCCTTGTATCTCCGTGGAGAATTTCCCGTGACTATCCAACAGTACTTCTGTCAAAATTACCAGTTCCTTCCAGCCTGCTAAACCAACCTTTAATCGACACAGTAGGCTTATGAGCCAACACAGCGGACAGATAACTTGACACATAGGACACATAGACTGACATAATCGACACATGGCATAATTGACACGTAGACTGACATCGACACATGGACTGATATTGACGCGTAGACTTAACCTTGACACATTGATATGCAGACACATGGAATGAGACAAAGAAAAGATGGACAGAGAGCTGCATTCCTGGCCGAGAGGACGGAGAGGTTGCTGTGTTATTCCTCATCTGTCAGGTAAGGCTCATCCTCCTTCGTTAACCCCTTGACATTCTTGTCTTCTGCCTCAGCTGGGCGCGTTCCTCCTTGGGCAGGAAACATCGTCGAAGTTCCGGCTTCCTCAGTTTGAGTGGGTGGCCTTAAATCCACCCTGGGCACCGTCAAACCTTCCCGTGGCCTTCAAAAATCGCTGCAGTGTTCAACAGTGATTGACACGATCAGCGTGTTGTTCTCCAGAGTGCAGGGTATGCGGTATTTAACCGCGGGATGTTCCAAATGCCCACAGTCCAGGGGCTCTCCTCTTCCATGGCCAATTTGCTAACCAATTGTTCTACGCGGGCTACTGCCATGGTCCGGAGGAATGTCAACAGAGGAAGCTGGTGAAGTGGCTAGCCTCTGAGTTGCAGGACGGCCCCGCGAACCACCTCTACCCCTCGAACCTCCTCTGCGCCCACCCATCCTTAACCTCTCAGACATTCTGCAAACGCTCACCTGAATCCGTGGTAAGATCCTGCACCTTGCCAGAGTGTGCTCTGTAGCCTTCAGAATCTGCTTATGTCTCTGTGTATTGTGCGGGAGAAGCGCGCTCTTATGGATTTCCATAATCCTCTGTCCAGGTCGCGCATTGAATGGCGCCTTAACCCTGGTTGCCTTCCCCATGAATGTCCCTGTCCTCATAAATTCGCCTGGAGCCGAACGGTCTTTCACCTCGCCTGAGCTCCCCTGCACATTTATTGTCTTGGCATATTGGTGTGTGGTGGCTTGTCCGGCCTGACAGCTGCCCATGTGACTCGCCACGTTAGCCACCCGCCATTCACGCCACGTTAGCACCCGCATCCGGGGAGGGGAGGTCTTTTTGCACCAAAGAGATGCAGTCCTGTTTGAGTTGAGCATCTTCAACTGTATCTAGGGGGCCTGAAAAGTATGGTGTCGACTGTGACACTCCTTGATTTGCTAATCGATCTGCAACCTTGTTGGCTGTTCTCCTAACATGATGGAAGGTTATATTGAGGGAGGTATGGAGCTTTTCCTCCAAGGCTTCCAGATGGCTTAGCAATCGCCAGCTTTTAGCAACCTTGACTTCTTTAGCTCCTGCTTGTATTCTCTTAGCGATTGCTATTAGAATCAGAGAGTCGCCTTCTACTTCCAGAGGGTGAAAATGGTTCTGGTCCGCTAGGCATATTCCCTTCCAAAGGCCCTCGAGCTCCGCGGCATTGTTAGTATCTGAGCCCATTGTGCCATAATATACTTGCATTGATTCTCCATTGTGGTTGCGTATAATTCCTCCGAAGCCTGCCGGGCCAGGGTTGCCTTTGGCAGCTCCGTCGAAGTTCAGCTTGAAGGAGTTGGGTGTAGGAGGGGACCAAGAAGAGGGAGATGCAGCTCTGGTGGGAGGTTTGATGGTGGCAGTTCCTGGTGACTTAAATTCCAGATTCCATTTCTTCAGAATGCTTTGCTCCTGATGGCTTTCTGGCCAGTCCTCTTCATTCCATGCTCTGATGGCTAAAGTTTCTTGAATGCTTTTTTTGAGATTAATCCAGAGGTCGTCTATAGATCTGGAAGTGCTGTTGAAGATTCTGTGATTACGTTCCTTCCAGAGGGTCCAGTATAGAAAGCCGGGTAGGATGTTCCATAAGGAATTGAGGACCCTGCTTTTAAACGGGTTTTTGGCCCAGGTTCTTATGTTTGCTGTTATATCCTCCATCTTGGGGTGTGCCTTCATGTTGCAGTGTTCGACTTTCTCCCAGATTTGCTTTGCTAATGGGCATTCTTCCAGTAAATGATAGATAGTTTCACAATTTATATTGCAGTTTGGGCATCTGGATGGCCCTATAAAACCTCTTTTGATGAGATTGTCCCAGGTAAGTATGCGTTTTTTGCTAAGTAGCCATAGAAAAGTGGAGATTTTGGGCCATAACTCTGCTTGCCAGACTTTTTCCCAGAGTTGATCCTTATCCGCTTAGAGGTTGGAATAGCGCAGGTGATGAGCTTCTTTCGTTGTGAAGGTACCTTTGGTCGTGTAGCCCCATCTGAGTTTGTCCTGTTGTTGGGAGAGGCGAATTTTCCTTTGGTTGAGTTCCTGATCAATGTCTGTATATGCTTCTCCCTGCCAGTCTATTTGCCATAGTCTTGCCGGTTTCCATGTTTGAAAGTCATGGGTTGGAGAGGGCTGCCAGTATTGATGAACCAAAGGGATGCTTCCTTGATTCATTTGGATCTGCCAAAGAGGTCTGTGGAATAAATTGGCCAGTTTGGGAAGTTGCTGCCATGAGTCTTCCCAGAATCTGGCGGCTTTACCTGAATGAATCTCCCAGAAACTATGTTCTTGAATGAAGCTTCTTTGCTTTTTTGCGTTGTTCCAAATGAGTGATCCCTGTGAAGTGGGATTGATTCGGATAAGGTCACTCCATTGGCTACCTCTGGCATATTTGGCTTGCCATAGTTAGGTCCAGGGGGTATTGGGCTTGGTGACCCAGTTCCACCAGATTTTTGCTCCCATGGTATTGTTGCTTTGCAGCGGATCCCGAAGACCGAGCCCTCCTTCTGATTTGGTTTTGCAAACCTCTGTCCATTTTACTAGAGCCCACTTCCTGTTCTGGCTAGTAGATCCCCAGAGAAAGTTTCTTTGGAGATTGCGTATCGCTTTTAGAACACCTTTTGGAGCTGCTAAGATGGAAAAGAGATAAAGCGGCATAGCTTGTAAGACTGATTTGATGAGAACGAGCCTACCTGCCAGATTTAGAGCTCTGAAGGTCCATGAAGAAAGCTTTGAATCCAATTTGTCCAGCAGTGTTCTCCAGGATTCTTGCTTGATTGCTGAATCAGAAAGGGGGGCACCCAGGTATTTAGATGGCAGGTGGGAGATTGTGAATCCCAGTATTCGGGCTATGGTCCTTTGCGTTGAGGGGGGAGTATTGAAAAAAAAGAGTTGGGATTTTGCGGCGTTGATGGAGGTGCCAGAGGCTTCAGAAAAAAGGGATAGAAGTGAGTTGAAAGCAGAGGCTTCTTTAACTGAAGGATGACCAAAAAGCATAGCGTCATCAACAAATTGCTGATGCGTTTGAGGAGCACGACCATGCAGGGATATGCCTTTGAGAAACTGAGAGGAAACAGCTGATTTAAGCAACCTACTGAGGCCCTCAGCCATGAGAACAAAGAGGAACGGAGACAAGGGGTCCCCCTGCCTGATACCCCGAGTGGGGTAAAAAGGAGGTGAGGGAGAGCCATTCAAAAGGACAGAGAAACTGGGGGATGTAATGAGGCTCATGATCCACCTTGTCCAGGTTGCATTAAAGCCAAATGCGAGCAGCATTTTGTGAATATAATTCCAACTTAACTTGTCAAAAGCTTTGGAAAGATCGAGTTTGAGAAGCATACCTGGTTTTTTGAGCATCTTTAATGAATGTATGACTTCATTTGATAGAATTATGTCGTCCATGATCTGCCTGCCTTCAACATACCCCGTCTGTTCTGGAGATATGAGCAGAGGTAATAGCGGTTTGAGGCAGTTGGAGATGACTTTTGAGATGAGTTTGTAAATGACATTACAAAGTGCTATTGGCCTGTACTTCTCAGGTTTGTTTGATGTCGCTTCTTTGGGTACCAATGCAATGAAGGTTGAGTTTAAGGCCGGGAGGACCCAATGCATGCTACGGGATTCTTCCACCAGCTCCCATACTTCAGTTTTGATTAGTTCCCAGAATTCGTGGAAGAAATTGGCTGTGAATCCATCTGGCCCTGGTGCTTTGCCATCTTTGAGCTGAGCCATTGCCTCTTCTACTTCCTTTGTTGAAACTGGCTGGAGCAGCTGAGTGTTATGATCATCATTGATAATTTTCGGAATGTGCTGGGTGATTTCCCGGATTGCCTCATCCCTGTTACCGTTGGGTTCCTGTAGGATGTCCTTGAAGTATCCAGTGAATTCTTTCTCCATACCTTCATGATCCTCTACTCTTTCACCTTGCTGGTTTTCAACAAAGGTAATTTTATTGTGCATGCGCCTTTGTATGGTGGATCTGTGGAAGAATTTTGTATTTTTCTCGCCTTCTTTAAGCCAGCTTATTCTGGACTTTTGCCGCCATAGAATTTCCTCTTGTTTTTGACGTTCCTCAATTTGATTCCAGAGGGTCTGCTCCTGTTGGATTTATTCTTCTGTGCGTCCTTCCAAAATGAAAGTTTGTTGCAATGCTTTCATTTGCTGTTCCAATTTCTGTCTGCTTTCCTGTATGTTGCCAAAATGAGTTCGGTTCCATATTTTGAGAGTTTGCTTCAGATGTTTCAGTTTTTGCTGGAACTGGTACATTTTGGCTCCTGCCGGCGGGGTGAAATATTTCCAGGCTTGATTTACCACTTCTTTGAATTTGGTGTCTAAGAGCCAAAAGGCTTCGAAACGGAAGGGTCTATTGCTGCAGTTGCTTGGGCGGGACCAGTGGAGAAGAATGGGCCAGTGGTCCGAGCCTCCTTGAGGGATGATGGCTGCACTAAAGTCACCTCCGAGGTGGATAGCATTATCTGAGATTAAAAACCGATGTAATCGAGAGGCAATATAGTGAACTCCTTTACGCCTGTTCGACCATGTATGTATACCATTGGAGGTAGATACGTCCATTAGCCGGTTGTTTTGTATGAAGTGTTTGAAGCCGCTGCTATCACTGTCGAGCCTGGTGCGCCCCCCTTGCTTCTCTTCCATAGATTTTATTATTTTGAAATCGCCTCCTCCTATCCATAAAGGGAAGCGTCTTTGTTCATTGAGGAGGGAGATTGTTTCCAAGAGGTCCAATTTTTGCTGAATTGATTGCGGGAAATAAACATTAGTGAGGTGCCCGTGGATTTGGGTGCCAATGAGGTGGAAAGTTTCCTGTATGAGGTGCTACGTGGCGTGGAAATTCTCCAGAGTGACGATCTGTGGGTTCCATAGAATGGCTAGACCACCTGAAGCTCCTGATGCATCTACTGAGATTGAGTTGCTGCCCGCCCATGCTTTATTGCTAAATCTATCTATTGTCGTGCTGCTGCATTTTGTTTCCTGAAGAAAGACTATTGCTGGTTTTTCTTGCATTATTAAATTTTTTATCATTCTGTGTTTCAAGGGACTGTTGAGTCCTCTTACATTCCATGAGATGAGCTTCATGGAGATTGCACTTTAGGTTTGTAAAACTTGGTCAGCTTGGGGAATTGCCCCGAGTTCATGAGTATTTCTCCAACTGCTATTGTTCTCTGTAGATCTGTTTTTCTGCCTCGTTTCTTTGTTTCTTTAAGGATTTTCCTTCCATCCCATTGACTTCCTCCTTGGATGCCCAGGCTTTTATGATGCTGAACCCTTGTTAGGACTCCTTCAATTTTATCTATTTGCCAAGGAGGGATTAAGGTGTAGTCTTTTTGCTGACACGCTGTTTCCAATTTGGAGATATCAAGCTTGGAGATGTTGAACTCTTCTAGATCTACATCTTCGCGATCTTCCTCCATGTTATCAGAGGCTGTGATGTCTAGAATGGTGTCTTCCATTGCTTCTTCATGAAGGCTTAGGGCTAAGGCTGCATCAAGATCCATGTTTGTAACTTGTGTGGACTCATTTAACAAAGATTTCCCTTTGGAGGAGTGTGGGAGACCAAGTTCTGAAGCAGAGACAGCTTTTTTAGCAGAGGGAGGGTCAATACTTTTGGAAGGGGCCTGATCAGAGGATGAAGGGGTAGTGACTCGATTGGGAATGAGCGGGGATGGGTGCAGAGAATCAGGGTTAGCGGCATTAGGGCTGGATTGAGGATCGAGAGAGTCTAAGGCAGAGAAGCGGTTATTGGGGTTCGCCTTTGAGGCTTGAGGCGGATGCGGATTAGCTTGGTTTTTCCTTGCATGTCGACGGCGATTGAGAATTTTTGTAAAGCCTTCTGGGTCAGTGGTGGTTTCATTGGGAGAAGACTTGGGCTGCACATTTAATGGACAATCCCGAAAGAGGTGTCCATGTTTATGACATTTCCTACAGCGAAAGGGAATATGCTCATAGTCTAAAGGCTGCTTCCATTCATAGTCATCGTGAAAGATACTTACCGTAGCTGCTAGGGTCTTGGTGAGGTGCATTTGAACGCAGATCCTGGCATATGAGGTGTATTGCGCGTCTTGGTTTCAGTAGCAACTTTGATGAAGGTCCCCAACTTGTTGCCTATGCCTTCCAGTGTTTCTTCTCTCCAGTACTCCACGGGAAGGGAGTACATTCTGATCCAAACAGGGGCCCAGCTGAAATCCTCTTTGTCAGGATTGAATCGGGGCTTCCATTCCGTAAGATACAAGCCTGAAGAGTTGAAGAAGTACGGTCCTCCGTCGAATATTCTGGTTTTGTCTTCTAAGCAATTAAAAATGGCTGTGAAGAAGCCTTTTGGGCCAAGTTGTAGAGTCACTTGTCCTTTGGGCTTCCATTTTGAAGCTATCCATCCTTGTAGGGCTCTTTCTGTGGGCCAGAATCCCAAGAACTTTCCAATAAGTGCGTGGTCCTGCATGTATTGGATTTCCTCATTGATGTGGTGGCTTGGCAGTTCGATCTTGATCGATTTTGCTGCCTTTGGAATGCAGGTTGCAGAGGTAACCTTAGTCTGAGCTGCTTTCGTTGTATTGGGCCTGCTATCGCTTGCATCGTCTTCGGTACTTTGATCTGGGTCCGGCTGTTCTTTTTGCATCTGTGTGTTGTCTTTTGCTGATTCTAGGTCTGCGTTTGCATGGTGCAGATTCTTTGTCGGTTTCTTCTTGTTGTTGTTGGGCGTATCCAATGGAGGGGAGGCAGAGCGCTCCCTCCTGCAGCTGATGCCATAGGGTGGTCAGTGACCAAACCTGCAATGGCTTGCGCAGATGCTCACGGCAGCGCCTAGGGTTTCGTGCGTTTTCCTACTGTGAGTGCGTTGCAGAGTCATTCTGATATAAATAACCTTATTTTTAATAAGAGGAACATTGACCTTTAAAATGACAGTAACATAACACGTAATTTGCCTTTAATTTTAAATTTTTTTATTTTAAATTGATTTTCTATTTGCTTGCTTTTCCTCCAATTATCTCTAAGGACAATGCATCCCCTAACTTCACAAACATGAAAAACATGGTCATAATAAGTGTAAAAGAGAAACTTTTTTACCCATATCCAAGACTTATCTTCTTTACAATTGCTCTCAAGGCCATAGTAAACTTTCCAACCTCCATTATCCTTCCTTCAACACTAAAATTCCAATTTATCTTGTGATGTAAATATGAAATGTTTGGTTCAATATTGTTATCATAAATGAAATTAAAATATGTAAGCATAGTATTCACAAATATACATGAGCTAATATAAAAGCATAAGAATACTAATTTTCTTTTTAAGATTGTCAATTCTACTTTATCTTAGATGGCTAGAAAAAAAAATTGTTATTCTCCCTCACCCAAGTTCAATTATTAAAGGTGAACTGATAAATTTTGTTATAATAACTTCAAGCCTTATTGTTGAGTTTGAATAGTCCTCTTAAAAACTTTTCAAACATATATATTCCCGTGTAATATAAAAAAATAAATAAAAATTTATTACATAGCCCTCTCATAAAATCAGATCACTAAAATTCATTTTTTATTATTAACTTTACCCATCAAAAATGTATTTTACAAAATTTATTTCATCAAAGTGGAATAATATTTTTTTTGAAATTCAAAAGTTGGAGTAATTTAGTGGTGGACCAATAAATTTCCCTCTAATGACATTTTTTATTCCATAGTAACTCCATTGAACGTAAAGACATTTTTTATACCATAGTAACTCCATTCAACGTGGCGGAGTTAACTTCAAGTTAACCCAAGTCCCCTCGGACCATCAATCATGGTTTGGTTGTGGAAAATTGAAGACTTTCGGTAAAGCCATGGCTCGTTCGACAAATCAATGTCAATGAGAAATTGAGAATCAAATCAACTTTTGCCAAAGCAGAAAGCAAAAATAAGTACAATGAGAATCAAATCAATTTTTTTCTTTGAAAGTTACGGAAACTTTAGTCATATTTTAAAAAAAATCCAACATAAATCTTTGTAAATTTAAGTAAAAACTGTCAAAATTCATAATGGTAGGTGTTTTAGACATTTTTGATGGTTAAATATATTTCTACCATAAAAAACATGATTCAAATATTGCATCTACAAAAAAAAAAAAAAAAAAATTCTACCCAAATACCAACCACTTTTAACAACAATTCCTCCACCGCCATAAACAACTCCTAAAATAACAAAATATCATTATCCAGTGGTAGAATATTTTTTTAAAGAGCAGTATCCAATAAGCTTTTCTAATCGCTGAGGGTGACAGACGGCTACAATAATTGCATCAACTCAACCCATATGCCTGCAATTTCTATCCGTAATTCCAATGACAGATAATCTTTTACCATAGCAATTGTCGTGTAATGCTTGAATTCAAAAATGGTGTTTTCTAGACGCTGAGGTGAGAGGGATGGCTACCAAAATTACACCCACTCAACCCCTACGCATGTCCCTGTTCGGACCTCTGTTCTTTTATGTACCGATCGTCCATACACCTACTACTGCATGCACCCAGAGGGTTAGGAGGGTGTGTACAGTTCTTTTATGTATCGATCATGTATTCGACCAAACCACCTACTGCATGCACCTAGAGAGTCACAAGGGCGTGTACAAACCACCTACTGCATGCACCCACAGAGACACGAGGGTGTGTACGAACCACCTATCGCATGCACCCAGAGAGTCATGAGGATGTGTACAAACTAATGATGTCTAGGAAGAATGTAAATGGAGAGAGAGAGAGAGAGAGAGAGAGAGAGAGAGAGATAAAGGGGGAAGAAGAGATAAAGAAAGAGAAAACTATGTAAATGGAAATAGAAAGATTGATAGTGAGGGGGGAATAAAGAGAGGGGGAAGGGGACAAGGAAGAAGGAGAGGGAGATCAAGAGAACAGAGAGAGAGGGAGAGAGAGTGTAAGAAGAAATAGATAAAGAGGGAAGAAGAGAGAGAGAAGGAAGGGAGGGAGAGATGATAGTAGGGTAGAGAGGGAGAGAGGATAGTAGGGGAGAGAGGGGGAGAGAGAGAGGAAGAGGTAGGGAAACAGAGACATAGATGGAAGGGGGATAGAGAGGAAAGAAGAGGGAGACAACGAGAGAGAGAGAGAGGAGGGGGAGAAGAGATAGAGAGACACAACCAAATAGGTAAATGGAAATAGCGAGACAGATAGTGGGGGGGAGAGAAAGAGAGCAAGGGAGGAAAGGAAACATGGAGGGAGGAGAGAGGAGGGGAGGAAGATCAAGAGGGGAGAGGGGGAAATAGAGAGAGTAGAGGAGGAAGAAGAGATATATAGACAAAGAGAGGAAGATATATTAAATGGAATATGGGAGAAAGAGAGAGGAGAGGGTGGGGGAGATATTTGTGGTTGACACAGGGAGAGTGACAATTTTTGAGGAGGATGTTACGAAGGAGAGAGAGAGAGAGAGAGAGAGAGAGAGAGAGAGAGAGAGAGAGCAAGACAACGGGAGGAGAGAGTGTGTGTGAGAGTGAGTGAGAGTGGGGTGGGGGAGAAAGAGAGATAAAGGGAGAGAGTGGAGGGGGGAGAGCGAGGAACATTAAGAGATATAGATATTTTGTAGGGCAAAGATAACGAGAGAGGGGGAGGGTAGTGAGGAGTAGAGATAGAGAAGGATAAAGGAGGGAGATAGAGCTAAGGTTGATAGTAGAGAGGGAGGGGGGTTGTTGTCAAGTAAATAATTTTGGGGGGGCGAGGGGGGGGAGGTGGGGGGGGGGGGGGGGGGGAAGAGAAAGGAGTTGATTGGAGACGGAGAAGGAGAGAGGGAGGGAGATAGAGATGGAAAGGGAGAGGGAGAGAGAGAAAGGGACGTAAGTGGTGTGAGGAGAAAATAGGAGGGGAGAGAGAGAAGAAAAGAGACAAATATAGAGAGAGTAAGAGGTAGAGAGCAAGAGTGTGTGTGAAGGGGGAGAGAGGGAGAGAGAGAGAAGGAGAGGGGGAGGGAGATAGAGACAAAGGGGGAAGAAGAGATACGAATACAAAGAAAAATATTTCAATGGAAATAAAGAGATAGGAAGTGAGGTGGAGGAGAGAAAGAGAGATGGAGGGAGAGAGGGTGGAATAAGAGATAGATAAAGATCAAAGAAGATAGAGAGAAGTGGACATACAAAGTGAGAGAGAAGGAGAGAGGGAGGGATAAAGGGAGTGGAGGAGGAAGACAGAAGAATATAGAGAGAGAGGAGGTAGAAGAGAGAGAAATAGAAGGAGTTAGGGAGGGAGTAGAGAGTAGGAAAGATATATAGGGAAGAAGTGTGTGTGGGAGAGAGAGGTGGTGAGGTAGAGAGATAGAGAATAAGCTAGGGATGGAAAAGGAGATAGCGCTAGAGGGGGGTGAGAGGGGGAGGAAGCAAGAGAGAGAGAAATGTGGGGGGGGGATATGAATAGGCATAGTGAGGGAGAGG
>APFE031320834.1:135883-204340 GCA_000404065.3 Pinus taeda | reverse complement strand
AGAGGGAGTTAAAACCTTGAGAAAACACACAAACCCTAGCATAATTGCCTACATTAACAACAGCCAAATTCACCATTTCTCTTGCAAATCTTAAAGGATAAAACCATTAGACACATCATCATTCCATCATCCCTTGGAATCATTAATGAATTTAGAGCCTACCTGGTCGATTTGGCACTTGGGAGGGCGATTTAATTGATTTAGCGGTTTTCTGGCAAACCCAGGTTGAGTGGTCGCGCCCCAGGTTCGAGTGGTCGCGCCCCCTTTGAGTGGTCGCGCCCCTGCTGAAAACGCACTGTGGGAGTGGCTTTGAGTGGTCGCGCCCCGCCCAACTGGTCGCGCCCCAGTTTCGAGTGGTCGTGCCCCCTTGGAAATGACCGAAATGCTGCAAATCGCCTTCCTTTGCTCTCTCTTGTGTTTTGCAGGTTTGCAAATGCATAATGAGGCCATGAAGAGGGAAATTTAGTCTTTATAGGTCCACATTAGAAAAAATTAAATCATCAAACCCACTTTCTAATGTTGTATGTTTTGACATTCATTTTAACACTGTTTTTTAAGTTTCACTTTGCCTGAAATTGATCTTTTGAGCGCTTTAACTTGGTTTTTTTTGCAGGTTGACTATCTGATGGACTCTGGCAAGGAAACCAGGGTTATTGCCGGCATTCTGAATATTTTTGAAAATTTTCCTTATTTTTGCAAATTTCACATGACCTTGGGTTTAAAAACAGAGTTTTTAAATCCAAGGTATAAATGAGCTGTAGCTGATGAAAAATATCAATGGAACATATTACATACCTCCTTCTGGCTTGCTGGGGACTATTAGACTTTTGACTCATGACCTTGCAGTGATTTTGACCGAAACCCTAGACCTAGACTTGGGATTTCAAGACAAAAATAAAATAAGTGTGACACCAGTTTATTCAAATGATATGACCTGATTCCAGCAAAGCCAAGAAGGGAACAAAGACCAACTCCTCCATCAGTGTTATGGCATGCCTAACGGGATGCAAAACTGATGCTGATGAGACACCTACATATGCATATGCAAAGAGTTGTTGATCACCGATGGAGGGCTCAAGACCGACACTAACACTCCCCAACCTAAAATTCCTTAAATGCCCTCTACTAGTTTGCATAACACATTTTTCTATCATGTACTACCTTTAGATATTATTTGATAACTTTCATTTCTTGTTCCATCTTTTCCAACATGTATGTTCCTATCAACACCATGTTCATTGGATCTCTCCAACTAATGGGAGTATTACAACTCCACTGATAGAGTGCCTCATATGGACTCATCCTTAGTGACTCCTGATACCCATTATTGTAATAAACTCAACCAGTGGAAGATACTCTTCCCACTTCTGTTGTTTATGCATCACATACATTCTCAACATGTCCTCCAAAATCTTATTGACCCTCTTTGTCTTTCCATATGTCTGTGGATGATAAGTCGTGTTGAAGCCCAAATTTGTCCCAAACCTACAAATAACTATTTCCAAAACCTAGAAGTGAACTTAGCATCTCTATCTGACACAATCTTCTTCTAAACACCATGCAACTTAACTATCTCCCTAATGAATACTTGTGCTACCTCACTAGTTGAATTAGTAGACTTCACTGAAATGAAGTGTGCTACCTTAGTCAATATTTCAACCACAACCATGATAGAATCATGTTATCTAGATGACCTCGGAAAACCTATAATTAAATCCATGGAAATGACCTCCCATTTCCACTATGGAATCAGAATTGGATGTAGTAAACCACCTGGATGCTTGCACTTTGCCTTTACCTATTGAAAATCCAAACATATAGCCACAAAATCTACCACTTCCTTTTTCATATTCAACCAATAGTAGAACTTCTTCACCGATGTCAATGTCTTTTGATATCATGGATGACCTGAATATGGCTTAACATGAAATTCCCACAATATGAGCTTCTTGAGCTCACTATTTTCCGACACATAGATCCTATCCCTAAATTTCACCAAACCATCTCTCGCGATATGATTGTCCACATCTTGTTCACCTATACCTTGCTGTTGTAACCTATATCTGAGCTCCATGCACCTGTCATCCTCTTTCCTGCAAGACCAATCCTGTAGATATGTCCCATAAGAACTCATAGTCATTATGTAATTTACCTATACCCTTCTGCTAGGAGAACATGAAACTCTATTCACTTTACCCTTAATGTACCTGATCTCAAAATCAAATTCACTATTTTTTGGCCAACCATCTAGCTTGCCTGAAATCCAGATTCAATTGTTCAAGCAAGTATCTCAATCCACTGTGATCACTCATCAGAATGAACCGTCTTCCAAGAAGATAGTGCCTCCACATATTCAAAGCATGGATCATTTTTTCCAACTCAAGATCATGTGTCACGTAGTTTTGTCTATGTTCATTTTGTTTCCTTGACTCGTAACATACCACTTGTTCCTCCTACATCAAGAATCCACCAAGTCATCATTTACAAGCATCTATACACACCACGAACTCCTTATCTAGATCTACAATCTTTAGAACTAGAGCATTTGTAAGCCACTACTTCAACTTCTCAAAGTTTGTTGCACATTCTTATGTCCATTCAAATTTCTTTCCTTTTCTCTGCAAACATGTGATAAGATAGGTAATCTATGAAAAGTTCTTGATGAACCTCTTGTAGTAACCTGCTAACCCCATAATTGATCTGACCTCATCCATATTCCTAGGAGCTACCCATTCCATGATATCCCTTATCTTTTCTAGATGCATTGTTATGCCTTCCTTGGAGACAACATGTCCCAAGTATTGTACCTCTATCTGAAAGAAACTATATTTGCTAATATTGGCATACAACTCATGCTTTCTTAGAAATATCAATATTTTTTTTAAGTATTTTGCATGCTCTTCCTCATTCTTAGAATATATCAAGATGTCATCAATGAATACTATCACAAACTTTTCCAGATAGGGACGCAACACATTATTCATCAATCACATAAAAGTAGTTGGAGAATTAGTCAAACCAAATGGACCTACAATAAATTCACAATGTTCATACCTGGTCCGAAGCAATATTTTAGATATCATCTTCTTTGATGCATACCTGATTGTATCATGACCTCAAATCAATCTTTGAGAACATTGTCGCTCCCTTCAACTGGTCAAAAAAATCATCAATCCTCGGCAATGGATACCTGTTCTTGATGGTTACCTTGTTCAAATTCCTATAATCAATACACAACCTGAGAGTACCTTCATTCTTCTTCACAAACAACATTGTTACACCCCAAGGAAACACACTTGGCCTAATGTACCACTTGTCAAGCATTTTTTCAACTTCAATTCCACTAACTCTAGATTTCTAATCCTATATGGTGCCTTTGATGATCATACTTCCCCTGATACCAAATCAATAGAAAATTCCACTTCCCTGTGAGGAAAAAATCCTGAGATATATACTAGAAATACATCCTGAAACTGTTGTAAAACCAGGTACCTGTAATCAATACACAACCTGAGAGTACCATCATTCTTCTTCACAAACAACATTGTTGCACCCCAAGGAAACACACTTGGCCTAATGTACCACTTGTCAAGCATTTTTTCAACTTCAATTCCACTAACTCTAGATTTCTAATCCTATATGGTGCCTTTGATGATCATACTTCCCCTGATACCAACTCAATAGAAAATTCCACTTCCCTGTGAGGAAAAAATCCTGAGATATATACTAGAAATACATCCTGAAACTGTTGTAAAACCAGGTACCTGTTCAAGACTTCTGCATCCTCAACATCCTTACCTTTATCATTAGAGATATGCATTGTGTTATACGGGAATAGTTTCCACTTGGATGCTGCTATTCCCACTAAGATGGGTGGCTATCTTAGAAACAAACAATCAAAGTCTACTATTGATTCCTTTTATGAAAATAGATGAGAGGAGAACCAAGAGGGCCAACCTGAGTCTTGCGCTCGATTTTCTCTCCTTCTTGATAGAGTTGTGCCACTTCTTCTTTGTCTGCTTAGCTTCAAAAGGACCTGCGGAATCACAGCAACATACTACTATGCAAGAAACAAGGATCTAAATTCATAAATAATGCAGGATCAGATGTGCATTAACCATACACAAGCATATATAAACAAGTACACAAGAATATGGAAGGAAACAAGAATGGATTTATTCAGATGAAAAGTAGCAAGAAGATTACAACCATGTGCTCTGACCCAGCATCATCCTCCAGCTAAGAATCCCTTCTTCACCTTAAGCAAAGCTAGATCACCCAACACTGTGAATGTACACCAAAATACCAACAGCACTTCTCTATAAGATACAATATTCCAGCCTCTCGATCTCTGCGATGAGGGATCCATATATAGATGATTACAGAGAGGTGAGTCATCTTTTGGGATCTTGATTATTGTCTTCTCTCTGATAATTCCTGCTTCCACTTGGAGAATGATGATATCTTACTCATCCCTAGTCGAAAATGGAGTGGCAAGTGTCAGAGGGGAAGCTTCTGGAAGATTCCATGATCTTCCAACTCACATTTTTGTCCCTGCCATTTGTCCATTCCCGACCATTGCACCCTACAGAGGAGAAAATTAGTATGCATCACACCCTATACATTGGGAAGGTGATATGCATCGCACCCTCTGCATTGAGCTTTCAATATGGTCCAGTTTTGATCATTTATGAGCAGTTTTCAGTGGAGAACTTCTGGGAGATGATGTAATTAGTTGACCTTGTTCCTTTAGGCAGTGAAGCAACACTTTTAGGGACTTAGGAGCCCTTAGTTTATGGACATTTATGATTGGGGTTGAAGTGCCCATAAATTTCTATAACAGAGGGTTCTAGAACTAGGTTTCTGCAACGTGGGGATGTCTGATGGGATTTTGGAGGTCTGCAGTCTGACCCATCGCTACGCGCACTTTCTATTCCTTTGCAACCTGTGGTGCTGCTTCCACGAAACCCTATTCAGGGAACAACCTGTAGAATACCCAAGTTCCTTGCTATTTAGTCTGTTATTATTTGATTTCTTAACTTTTTTATGCAAGACTAAGGATTATTACGGCATATCCATCAATCATATCAGTGCGTGTGATAAATAAAACAATATAAATGTAAAGAAGGCGGTGCACAGGAATTACACAGAAATATGAATCAACTTCTCTTTATTAATATTTAATCCCAATTATAGACTCAACATCGCCCTCCGCACTCAACTGCAGGGGTCCGTGCACTCAGCTACAGACTCTACTAGGCCTCTACACACTTGGCTGCAGAGCCTCTTCCTACTACTATGACCCAATACACTTAGACTCCTACTCTAAGCTCCAACCATTCCTTCACTTCTCTTTTCACTATTCAATATCTTTACAACTTAGAGCCTCACTCTATTTATACAATCCCATGGTCCGTAGACCATGGGTAGGCCAACATGAATTTACATTACATTACATTACTTTAGGGCAGACAACCCTATGACTTAACCTCTACTTTGCATTCCGCGCCTGCAATTCACAGAGTCTTACAAAACCTTTGACCAAAACTTCGGCTCTAAGCCCCAAAACATGTTGTGGGGGGATTCCATGCACAATAGGCCCCCAACACAATCATTGTGACTCGTCCTGAGTCACTTTGCTGGTGCAACAATCTTAGCATGGAGCCCCTCCAACTGGTCCCATACTGCTCGAAGGTCTGTGGTGCACTGTTATGCGGTTTACTGGACCTGCTGCATGCATTCCTCTGATGCTTTTTTGTGAGGGTCCGCTACCTGCCTTAGTGCATATAACCCCCTTAATCATGCAAGCTTTCCCTCAATCTCAGCCATAATGGTGAAGGCCTCATCAATCCAAGGCTGGACGCGCGCTTTGAGAAGTGCCTCTTTCTGTCTTGCAGCATCCACCTGTTCCTTCAGTGCCCTCACTTGCTTCATCTTTGCAAGCCATTGGGTGAGGATGATTTTCTATGCAGTTCCCCTTATATTGTCATACCGCTCCTGTAGTTCACACGCCTCTGTTTCCAAGTGCTCTATGTTGGGGTCCTCCTGAAAAGATGTGAGTGTAGGTTTTAACCCCATACAGAAATTACCTGCATACGAATTCTAAACCACAGAAAAATAAACATTGCGAGAGCATACCACATAAAAAACACATATGCATAGAGATTTTCCCTTGGATCCCAAAATCGGGACTACCAGCTTGATTTTTCATTATATTCCTTTCAATGTTACAATACATATTTATACATGCCAAAGCATCCAATACCATGGACCGAAACCATCACGTCCAATACCATGGACCAAAAAACCATTGCATCCAATACCATGGACCGAAAACCATCGCGTCCAAAAAACATGTGCGAAAATCATGCACAAAACCATAGGTGGGTCCGCCCAACCTAACATAGGGTCCAAAACCAAAAATTTCTGGGGCGCTGGCCTGGACCCCATAAAGTGGGGTTACGGGTACCCCTCAAACCCCCTGTTAACTATGTGGAACGAATATAACACAACCCAAACATCTCCCACTTGTTGTTTTCTTTCCACAGGGGGCCACAAGAGGTCTTAGTCATTTTTCCAACCCTAAAATGCCCATTGTTTCTCTACACCAAGAGAACTTCTCAGAGCTCACAAATTTTGTCAATGCATCTGTAGTAATCTTCAAAGTGTCCACCTTTACCAGCAACACCTTTTTGTCTTCTATCATATCCCTCACAAAGTGATACTGAACATCAATGTGCTTTGTCTTTGAATGATAAGCAGGGTTCTTTGCCAAGAAAAATTGCACTTTGGCTGTCACAGTCTATCCTTATAGCTCCCTGTACTAACCCCATACTTGAACACATCTGCAACCATAACTGCTTCCTTGCTTGATGAGTGGCTTGCCATGTACATTCTGCCTCTGTAGTTAATAGTGCCACTACAGATTGTTTCTTACTCATCCAACTGACTGCACCTCCAAATAGGTGAAACACATACCCACTTGTAGATCTTTTCTGATCCAGATCTCTAGCCCAGTCTGCATCAACAAAACCACGGATATCCAACACTCTGTCCAATCCTGGTCTTCCTTAGTAGCATAAACCATAATCACTAGTACCACGCAAATACCTGAAAACCCGCTTTACTGTTGTCGAGTGCTCCTTCCCTAGTTTTGACATAAACCTGCTCAATACTCCCACTGCATGTGCAATGTCTGGTCTAGTACAGACCATGGCATACATCAAGCTACCGACTGCACTTGCATATGGAACACGGGACATGTCCTCTTCCTCTTCTTGTGTCCTGGGACACTGTTCAGTAGATAACCTCACACCTACAGGAATACGAACCTTCACCGGTTTACTATCCTGCATATTAAACCTTTGTAGTATTGCCTCGACATACTTCCTCTGGTTTAACCAGAGCTTCCTCTTTGCCCGATCTCTTTTAATTTCCATGCCCAAAATATAGTTTGCAGCACCGAGATCTTTCATGTCGAATTTGGAGACAATTGGGTCTTCAAATCCTGGATAATTTCTTTTGCATTTCCAACCAGCAACATATCATCCACATACAAGACCAGATAAATAACACGGTCACCAATTAATTTAAAATACACACAATGATCTGCTTTGCTTCTGGTGAAGCCAAGTCCCCGTATAAATGTATCAAATTTCTGATACACATCCTTGGTGACTGTTTTAACCCATACAGAGACTTCTTTAACTTGCATACCAGTTCTTTCTTACCCTTCACGCAAAGCCTTCAGGTTGCTTCATGTAGATTTCCTCTTCCAAATCCCCGTGAAGGAATGCTGTCTTCACATCCATCTGTTCTACCTCAAAATCAAAAGCAGCAGCAACAGATAAAAGTAATCTAATAGAAGTTACCTTGGCAACAGGAGAAAAAATATCACCAAAATCAATTCCGGGCACCTGGGAATAACGTTTTGCTACCAACCAAGCTTTGTATTTCTCCACTTTTCCTTCTACATTTGTCTTCGTTTTGAACACCCATTTGTTGCTAATGGGTTTCCTTCCAGCCGACAACTCCACCAAATCCCAAGCCTCATTTTTGTGCAAAGATGTCATTTCATCAACCATGGCCTCTTTCCAGAGTTTTCCATCCTCTGAATCCACTGCTTCCTTCATACTTCTGGGATCATCATCAGTAACAGACAAAGCAAAATTTGAACAGAAAGCAAATGGACTATACATTTCTAGTTTCCTTTTCTCGAACTGATATTCTCACAGCCAGAGTTTATGGCTCTTCATATTCTGATTCCTCCTATGCTATAGAGTCTAATTCTTCCTCCTTTAGTTCAAACTCTATCTTCACAGGTTCCTTTGGTTGGACTTCATGTTTATTAACATCTTTCACCTCTCTGAACACCACATCTCGACTGTACACAACCTTCCTTGTTACTGGGTTCCAAAGCTTATAACCCTTTAAACCATCCTTATACCCAAAAAAGATGCACTTTTCAGATTTACTATCCAACTTGGTTTGTTTCTCCTTTGGAACATGTACATATGCATCACATCCAAATACCCATAGATGTGAAAGAGAGGGCTTCTTACCAGTCCATACCTCTTGTGGAGTCTTATCCTCCAATGTTGATGAAGGTGATCTGTTGACCAGGTAACATGCAGTGTCCACCGCCTCTACCCAGAATTCCTATCCTAACCCGGCACCACTAAGCATGCTTCTTGCCCTTTCCATCAACGCCTTGTTCATTCTTTCTACAACTCCATTTTGCTGAGATGTATATGAAGTAGTCTTCTAGCGTGCTATACCACACTTCTTGCAAAATTCTTCAAACTCCTTACTACAAAATTCTCCACCATTATCTGTCCTCAGCACCTTTATCTTCTTCTCTGTCTGATTTTCCACTAGAGCCTTAAATTCTTTAAACCTGTCAATGACTTCAGATTTCTTCTTAAGGAAATATATCCATGTATTCCTTGAGAAGTCATCTATAATGATACATAGCACACAGACTTACCCAGTGATGGAACTTTCACAGGTCCAAACACATCACTGTGCACAAGCTCTAATATTTGTTTCGTCCTCTTACACCAGAGGGGAAACTCACCCGATCCTGCTTCCCATATACACAATTTTCACAGAAATCAAAATCCAGAGAGCTATTACTCATACCTTCTACCATACCTTTACCATGAAGTATTCGAAGGCCCTTCTCTCCAATATGTCCAAGCCTTTGATGCCCCAACATGGTCTTCTCTCCAGAGACCACTAGATTTTCTACTCCATTTTCAGGAACCATAGAACTATTGCACCCGTCAACAACAGTGCTACCTTGCAGCTTGTAGAGAGTTCCCAATCTGAACTCCCCACATCAATACCAGTGCTCCTCGAACCATCTTGTAGGTATCCTTCTTGAACACTGTCTTTACACCTGCATCATCCAACTTGCTTACAGAAATAAGATTTCTGGCCAATGTAGGAATATGCAGAACACCCAGAAGGGTTATAACCCTTCCACCTTGCAACTTCAACTTTACTTTTCCGCGACCAATGATTCTAGCCTTCCTATCATCTCCTAAGAAGACATCACCACCATCGAATTTCTCATACTCGCAGAACCACTCTCTATGGGGAGTGAAGTGAAAGGATGCACCTGAGTCAATCAACCATGACTCATGATCTACATGTGTACTTGAAGAAGCCAAGTACACATCCCCACCTTCATTTGAGGTGGTTTTCACCTCTGTAGAAGGAGCTTCATCAAATCCCTTTCCTTTGTCAGGAGCTTTAGATTTACAGTCCCTTTTGAAGTGGCCTTCCTTTCTGCATTTCTAGCACACCACCTTTACAGGTTTTCCTGGAGATTTAGATCTCCCTCTAGATATAGAGCTCCCACTCGATGACTTAGTTTTGTTCTATTCTGGGACTGTCCTCTTACAGACAAGGCATCACCATTTTGGCTCTCCATATTTTTGCGTCTCATATCCTCCATTAGCAGGGCTGAGACTATTTCATCAAACTGCAAGGCAGTTGCATTGCTACCTATTGCAATAACCAAAATATCCCACAAATCTGGTAGAGAACACAACAAATTGATGCACCTATCTTCATCTGAAATTTTAATATCAACAAATTCTAACTGACTTACCACAGTATTAAATGCATTCAGATGCTCTATCACTGAGTCTCCATCTTTCATCCTTAGGTTATACAGCTTTTTCCGCAAGAACAGTTTATTCACCAAAGACTTTGATTGGTACAAAGCCTCTAACTTGTCCCATAAAGCCTTCGCCATAGCTTCCCCTAATACATTCAGCAATACTGAATCTGAGACACACAATCGTATTGTGCTCGTTACCTCCTATCCAACTTCTTCCATTCTTCATCGGACACTCCCATTAGTTTAGTACCCGAATCTACCGCAATCCACTGATATTTATCCACCAACAGAACCTCCATCTTGAGTTTCCACAACCCAAAACTATGACCATTAAATTTATCGATCTTATATTTCCACTACTTGCCATCTTCTTTTACCACCAAAATCGATCTTGTAGATCTCCCACTAAACAGGGTCTACCACAGGCCCGAGCGAAACCCTTCAGCAACAAAGGTGTCCCCTTGAAGCCAAAACTGCTCTGATACCAAATGTAGGTTTTAACCCCATACGGAAATTACCTGCATATGAATTCTAAAACACAGAAAATAAACAATGTGAGAGCATAACACATAAAACACATATACATAGAGATTTTCCCGTGGATCCCAAAACTGAGACTAACTACTTGATTTTTCATTATGTTCCTTTCAATGTTACAATACATATTTATACATGCCGAAGCATCCAATACCATGGACCGAAAACCATCATGTCCAAAACCATGGACCAAAAACCATCACGTCCAAAAAACATGTGCAAAAATCATGCACAAAACCATAGGTGGGTCTGCCCAACCTAACATAGGGTCCAAAACCAAAATTTTCTGGGGTGCTACCCTACACCCCATAAAGTGGGGTTACGAGTATGCCTCAAACCCCATGTGACCTCCCCCCGCTACACAATCGATGCAACGAATGGGTTGCTCTGCCCCCCCTCTAACCCCCCGATTAACTACGTGGGCTAGTCATGGAAAGAATATAACACAACCCAACATTGAAGGCCAAACTCAAAGAAAACCCTAAGAAGTAAAAATGAGAAGGAAAACATGGAGATGCTTGTTCAAGCATCCATGAGAGATTAATATACCTCATTTTTCACTTCTGGACCACTTTTGGGAGTTTTCTAAGCATTTTTGGATTTTGGTGAATTTTGGTGCAAAACTCAGAAATTAAGCTAGTCACAAAAGAGTAGCGCCTTGGCGCTGTGCTTTTTCCTTAAGCACTCAAATCAAGAATGGCTTGCATTTTTGGAAAGCACTTGGCATCCTATCAAAACCCATTTCTTCATATTTTCCAGAGGGGGCCCAAATTGTGAGAAAAAAGTGAAAAAGTGGTAAAAAAAAAAAAATTAGCTTTCTAGACCTCATTTTGACAAGTGTTGTGCTTCTAGAGAGACCTTGGGAGCTTGGATATTTGAAGGCCTTCCCATGGGTCATTTTTAAAAATTCAAGGTGTTCAAGAAACTATACTTGAAAGGAAAGTTGACTGTTCTTTCAGATATTCATTTGGACCTCCGGACACCACCTTAAAGTGGGCTAAATGTCAGTGTTGTGCTTCTACAATTTCCTGTGTTTTTCATTTTTAATTTCACTATGTAAATTTCCTAGTTTTCAGTTTGACTTGGTCAAAGTCAAAACTCTTGATGTAATTGAACTTGGTTCAAGGTTATATTGTAGGTTTTAACCCCGTACAGAAATTACCTGCATACGAATTCTAAATCACAGGAAAAATAAAAATGCGAGAGCATAACACATAAAACACATATACACAGAGATTTCCCACTGGATCTCAAAACGAGACTACCAGCTTGATTTTTCATTATATTCCTTTCAATGTTACAATACATATTTATACATGCCGAAGCATCCAATACCATGGACCGAAAACCATCGCGTCCAAAAACGTGGACCGAAAAACCATAGGTAGGTTCGCCCAACCTAATATAGGGTCCAAAAAAAATTTTCTCGGGGCGCTGCCCCAAACCCCGTAGAGGGGGGCTACCTGCCCCCCTCAAACCCCCCTGTGACCCCCCCGCTGCACAATCGACGCAACGAAGGGGGGGCTCCTCCCTTCTCTAACCCCCCAGCTCACTACGTAGGTTAGTCGTGGAAAGAATATAACACAACCCAACACTGGTGAAGCAATTGAGAGCAGCAATGCATAATCATCAAATCCTTGAATCCAACCGGAATATTTGTGTAACACTAGAACAAGATTAGGGCACCCAGATCAACACATTTCTTGTATCCTAGTGTAGGAACATGAGTTTAGTGTCAGAATACTTAAGCTTGCATCCTTCATAGTGCAGGCAACCATAAAAACACGCCTGCATTGGTGTAGGAATTTCTTGCATGCTGTAGGCAGGTAAGTGCAATGGTGCAGGTAGGTAAATACAAGTTGAAAGGTTGTATAAGACATGATAAAATTAATGTTTATACCTACAACATACAAACCGTAATTAATAATTTATTAATCATGTTAAAACGAGGATGGTAACAAGTATTCGCAATAGTTAATCATTTAACAAAACAACAACATGAGAGAAATGAATGAAAATAAGACAAATTGGAAGCCCAACATCCATCCATTCTGACCATCTTGCATGTCACCATGCAAGGAAATGTGGCACTGTCACTTCCTCATAAAAAACAAAATTAGAAACATTTGTAGGTATTCAAAATGATGTTTCTGCAATTTTTTGTGATCACACTTCTTGTGCTAGTTAAAGCTTGCTCTAAAACTAAAATGTCTGTTGGACTCTTTATTTTCTTATACTGATTTCAAGAAAACCTAAAATGAAAGCTACCATAAAAACTAAATTGCATAGATGGTGTTATAACTTGAATAAAATAACTAACTTTTAAAATTTCCAAAAGAATATCTTGGAGACATCCCTTATCAGAAGTTACACTTTAAAATCCTCATTGTAAATATGAGTGACATGATTTAAAAGCCATGGTGTTAAAATTATACATAGGAATACCTTCCCACAATGACCATTTTACCATTATCCATGAATATTTGAAGCTCCTCTTGCCTGGGCACAGTATATTACTTGCACTAAGGGTCCACATGTCCATAAAAATCATTCCAAAAAGATAGAACTCCAAGGTATAACAATAGAGGAATTTTAAAGCCATTCTCAAAGACATTAATAGTGAGTTGAGGGGAAGAAAAAACAACCAAGTAAATTATAGTGTAGAGTTAACTTTAATACCACAGGCATGCCCCTGCTACCATCAAGCGTCTATAGCGTCGAAAGGGGTACCTTTTAACCTTGTGAAATGATTTTGTCCCACCTATAAGATATAGATTGAGAGTCGTTTAAGAACATTTTACTTTTTCTCTTTTTAGAAGTTAATTGAAGGTCATTGTCTAGGCTTGGTAACCAACTATCGATAGTTCCATTAACGAGAACTAACAAGAATGAATAATTTGGCTCTCGATGAGACCTCTCATCTTCTAGTTTTTCAACAGAAAGAAATTACCATGGCTTGGTGACCAATGCAGTAATGCCATTCTCCTTAGGACCCATGATCATAGTAGGTTGGATCTCAATGAGACCTCCTATCCCTCAATTAATTCATTTATGTTTTTTTTTTTTTTTTTAAAGAAAAAAACTCTGATTATGATTAACCTCAGATGGGTTACTTAATAGGTGGGGAAAAAATCCACTCTTTAAAAGTGCATGATGGCATGAAAAGTTTTTAATTACTATTCTTTAATGGTTGGTCATGCTACCTTGAGAATTTATTTAAAAAAACATTTTGGATAATGACCAAAAATATTCCTTGTGTTGATCATGCCAGGGTTCTTTATGAAAGATTATCAGAGTTTTGTAGACATGGTCCACCATAGAGGTTTTACACTGGCCCCTTCAAAGAGGAATTTGAATTTTTTTTTCTGGATGATAGTTCGTTAAAATAAGAAAACGTATTACATGTAACTTATAACAATACTTCAATAACATATTAATCAACAATCAAAGTCACTTCAAAGTATGAGGTATTAAGTGTAAATTTATTCTGACAATTCTTACCATGATAGTGCATGATAATAGAAATTTCAAAAGCTGTACTTTTAGGGAATCACAAGTTCAAGAGTGTTGTTATACATATTTATTCATTATTCTCCTATTATCCTACCCTGTTTTTAAAGAAAGAAATATCACCTTTAAGTGAAGGCATACTTCCAATGAAGCCATGTGAGTAAAAAAGTGTTGATTCTACTCACACAATTTTAAAGAATAGACTTCGAGACATGCCAAAGCGTGAAAAACCAATTGCTTCAATTAACATGGTACCAAGAGTTTCTGAATGATGAGGAAATAAGGTGGCTGGATGACTGCTCGAAACCATTATTCAATGAAATCCACATATGTATGATTCTCCAACTGATGCAAGTCCTCCGCAGTTTGATATTCACTCTCGTGGAGGCACAAAGAATCTGGTGAAAGACAAAAGATAAGTTCCTCAGGTTCAGACTCAAATATTTGATTTTCAAATTGACAAGAATGGTTGAGAGAGATTCTAGGGTTTTGAGTTTCAACAACATTTTTAGAACAAATTCCAATGAAATATTTCTCCTTTGGTGGTCTCTGAATTATATCTTCCCAGGCTGAATGCTATGTAGCAATGGGGGAAGTTTCCAAATTCATTCCCTTTCCAAACATGGAAGATGTAGCATTTTGTTCAATGGGAAGAATAGGTGTTTGAAATTGTTGTGCAAACTCATGGTTTAGATTAGGGTTTATGATATGGTTTGGGCTAGGGTTTTGGTCAATGCTTGGAGTAAGGTTTGGATTTGGATTGGGATTAGGCTTTGGGCTAGGGTTAGGTCTAGGTTTTGAATTAGAACTAGGGTTATATCTAGGGTGTGGATTAGGGTTAGGTATAGGGTATGGACTTGGACTAGGATATGGATTAGGGATTGAGTGAGAGCTAGGTATGGGTAAGGATAAGGGGTAGGGTAAGGATTAGGATAAGGGGTAGGGTATGGATAGAGACTAGGATAAGGTTGCATATGCGACTGAGACCATGGAGGGGAATAACTTAATGGTGAATTGGAAAGAAATTGTGGCTATTGTTGGTGCTCAAGTGATTGAATTTTCATGGGATATTTCCCTAGAGAGAAGGATCCAAATGATTCTTGAGGCCAAGGAGATTTTTGGCTCGACGATGTGGGCCAAGGAGAGGGCCATTGCAACCATGAAGTAGGATATTCGATTAGAGGAGGATTAAAAGTTTGCCATGAAACTGTAGGATTATAGACATTTTGAGGAACCTACTCAAGATAATAAAAATTATTCCAAGTATCAAATTGTAATGGGTATTCAGTTATACTTGGTATTTGATTTGATTTCTTACTTGATTTCTTGAGTATCTGTAGTAATCTTGGTAGTGCTAGGCAATGCTCTGTTAGATGATCGTTTTACAAATTTTGCAAATTTTCAAGCTAGTAAGTGGACACTTTCCAAGGAGGTGTTTCTTTCTATAGTTGGTGCAAAAGATAAGTGGTGGGTTTTCATCCTGATCCCACTCTTCCTGCAAATCATCCAATTTTGAAATAAAAAATTTAATAATATCATTTTTATGTTTAATCAAAATATTAAATTTTTCAATTGTTAATTCTTCATTCGATGAATTGTATGTCTCTATAGTAGCATAAAAATTCTTCATTAGATGATTCCTCAAAAATACCATTTTCCTGATTTTGACAAGCTACTGGTATATTCGTTAGCAATGAATGGTGTATCTATATATATATATATATATATATATATATATATATATTATATATATATATATATATATATATATATATATATATATATATATATATATATATATATCGATAGATATATATATTATAGGGTGGGGAGTTCTGACAACATTATTGAAAATGAGAAACCTTAAAGCAACAATGCAGGAAAGAAATAAATCGAAAGAACATAAAATTGCAAGAGAAACTAGGTGAAGGAATAAAGCAAATGCATCAAACCACCAAGGTCGATCTGCTGAGTGCCTCCCTGGCAATGGACCCAAAATGTTGGGTGCAATATTGGGCTTGTAAATGTACCAACATTTAATTTGTCAATCCATAAAGTTCATGAACTTCGAGGCATAGCACTGGAAATGCTAGAGAAATCCATTGGCAACCTACAAAACAAATGCTAGTCTATATTGCATATTAATCCCATCAATAAATGAAATCCTGCACTAAAAGAGAATTCGAGAAACACCAATTTGAACAATTAAAATCATGAGGGAAATACAAGAAATCAATACAAAAGGAAATTCTAATTATGAGAGAAGAAAATGGAAATATGAACTAGAAATCAAGTAGTGCCGACACAATAACAAAATGACTCTAAATGCTGGAATAAATTCAAAAGAAATTCAAAACCATTCTGCTTGCACTAATTCTACCTGCACTAGATCAACCTGTACTAATTCTGTGTAAAGTCAACTTGAAAGCATCAGAAACACAACAAGGAAATTTACTGTGTAAATAAACTTATGAAAGAAATTAAATTAATATGAATCTCTTGCCTTCCTCATCCTAAAAATAAATATTGTAAAACTGTCTAGAAGTTAAAGGAAACTATAATGGTAATTAAAAAAAAAATTGATATCAAACACAATGTAGTTTCCTTATTTATAAATGTCAGCTTTGCAAGCGTAAAATTCACAGATTAGATAATATATATGATTGGTGCTTCCTAAGGGATGCATGGGTTCTATAAAATTGAATAAATGAATACATTAAGACCTAAAAAACATAAACATTTAATTAATCTCGTATTCTGAAATATAAATTACTAGATCTGGATTAATTCACAAAATTCGAGATACAGGCTAGAGCTCATAAAGGTAGAGTTGATCTTGTGGATTCAGACAATTTGGAGAGACATCATGTTTATTTAAAATATTTCAAGTGCAGATATAATTAATGATGCAACAAATGAAATAGTTTGTAAGGAACAATTTGCAAAAAATTGAATTAATTCTAGAACTGGAAATAAACATCTGCAACAAATTAGATAACATCAATTGAAGGCAGAAAGAAATTGTAAATAAAAAAATAAAATTCACACATGAAATAAGAATTGAAATGCTATTTAGTTTAAAATATGAGAGTGGTGTCGAGCTGGTTTGATGGCCAACGCATCCAGCTCACACCCTCTTTGAGTGCCTGGATCACACAGAAATTAACACCATTAGATGCAAAAAATAAATAGACAATTCATGGATAAAAATCACTTCAATTAACTCTTGAAAAAAATCTTTTACATGATGCAGACATCAGCTTAAGTCCAACAAGCAGGAGATGCGATCCACAACTAGAATTCGCATGCTGCTACATGGGGACAACTTCTCCTCCCTTCTGTGCTTCCTTCAGTCCATGTTCTTGTCCCTAAAGCTCTCTTGATCTATTAGCTAACTAATTGAGCTAACTCATTTCCACTCCAGAAAATCTATTATATATGCATCATATTAAAATTTGGGACTCTTAATTAGGCAGTTGAAAACACAAGAGGTAGACCATTGATCATAGCAATTTGCTGTGAATAAAATTAGTTTGAAACTGAGTGTCAAAAGAGGGAACGATTCTAGTGAATCGTTCCTCTTTTCCTACAATAACTGCTGTTAGAAGGTGTGATTCAACTGCTTCCTTTAATTTCTAGTTCAACTAGTGGCTTCACACATGGCATCCATAAGACCATAAATGTAAATCCCTTGAGTTGTTCTTAAGAGTACTCCATCAATGCAATTCAACTATCTATGGGAATGACCCAGTTGTTTTCATGGGGAGGATTAGAAGATTTAACTTTTGCTCAAGACAGGCGTAGCTCATCGATGGTTAAAAGCCTTCAACACTGTAGTGGCCTTTTGAATTGCCTCGTTGGTTGCTCTTATAGCCATCCTCCTTGAAGTTTGTGCAAATGTGTTGACTGCATTTTAGAGTCAGTATCTCCAAAAGAGATGCTCGAAGATTTCCCCAAGGCTAAAGTTATAACAGCATGAACAATTTCCTTCTCAACCTCAAAACCATCTGTCGTAGCTTTAGTGGCCTTACTATGCATGTCAACCACTCCAGCATTTGTTCTTGGTGAAGCATCCATCAGAATATTTCTGCAATTCCGAGAACAACTATATTACAACTAGAACCAAGATCATTATGTGCAGGCCAACGCCTTGTTTGCAAGTTGCACCCCCAATCGGCCAATGGGAAGAGGTGAATCATACAAGAATTTGTAATGTATATACTCAGGCCTTATGTGAAGAGATATCATGTGCTCATCTGTATTAACACCAACTTCAAGCTAACAATACTCAAATATATTACTACCCAAATCACTTCATCACCGAAGATACAATTCATGATAAAATAAATTTTGATAAAATAAAGGGTGTTTTGGTGAAGCAATTGAGAGTAGTAGGGCATAATCATCAAATCCATGAATCCCAATGGAAAACTTGTGTAACACTAGAACAAGATCAGGGCACCTGGATCAACACATTTCTTGTTTCCTAGTGCAGGAATGTGAGTGTAGTCTAGGAATTCTTCAGAGTGCATCCTTCAGAGTTCAGGCAACCATAAAAACATACCTGGACTAAAAATGCCTTCACTCGAACATGCCAGCGCTGGTACAGGAATCCATTGCATGGTGCAAGTAGGTAAGTGCAATGGTGCAGGCAAGTAAATACAGGTTCAAAGGTTGTATAGGACATGATCGAATTAATGTTTATACCTACAACATAAAAATCTTAAGTAATATCTTTTTTTTATGTTTAAAACAAGGAAGGAAACAAATATTTGCAACAGTTAATCATTTAATGAAACAACAACATGAGAGAAATGAATGAAAATAAGACAAATTTGAAGCCTAGTACACTTATTAAGATTACAAAAACCGCTTCTCCATTCCTCGAGAGATTGACCATAGTAAAACCACATGGACACCCTAACTTTGATCTCTTAGGGGGATTATAAAATTTATATATCAAAGTCTCTCTTCTACAGGCTATTAGAGAAATATCGATTTATGGTAAAACCTGTTAGCGTCCTATATTTTTTATAGGATTGCTTAATTATAGATGATCTTTATTATATTTCAGATGTTGCAAATAATATTCCATATTGTAAATTATTTCCAAAAAGGTCCAAACCTTAAGAAAAGTAAAAAAATATGCTTGCAAGATGAAATGCAGTATTAGAGAAAAACATGAAGATTTTATCCTAAGTCAAATGTTAAATATCAGTTTAATGTGTAGAATAAAAAGAAAAGGAATTAGAGTTTGAATCTAAAGTTCGATGCATCAGGTGATATTCGATATATTATTCCCTATTCCTAAGTTTCATTAACCCGAAACTATTCCTCTACTATCTATTTCGTCAACTCCCCTACCCCATCATATGCCCTGTCATATCATAGCAACAGCCCATCACTTCTCTCCTCATCAATGCCACCTCTCAGCATCTGACGGTCCACAGTACGTTTCAACTCCCCCTCACCATCCGAACTTTACCAGGGGGGTTCCGAAATAGGTGGTATTCAAACCCGCCCACATTGCAACATGTCACCATTCCATGATTTTGCACCCCACTTGGCTGAAACCATTAACTGCCTTCCCGCCAAAAAAAGTGGTTTCTCCGCCAAGCGATACATGTGTCTTATCTGCTTACCATGTCCCATTTCATCACCTACGCCACTCCTATCCCACCACATATCCTCCACCCATTACTCCTAGGCCAACATCCACTGACCATGTCCCTCCTCATATTCCACTCCTGTTAAGCCACTTAATCATATTTCCGCCAACCATGTGCCTCCAAGTCATATGTTTGTTTCATGGTCAGTTAAAAATATGTTTTTCCCCATACATCACAGTAATTGAAAACATGGTTTACATACTACTGAGAACATATTTTCAAAAATGGAAAGAGGTTTTTGTTTCCAACATCCTTATGCGCAACCTTCTCTCTCTGTTTTCTAACAACTATTATGGTTTGGGAGATGCTAATAATTCTTTAAAGGCACGTTTTCCCGAAATTTCCTATTTTTGTCACCTTTTTTCAGAAACTGTTTTGGATAATCAAAGATTAATATTGGGAAAAAGAAGAAGGTTTTTGTGCCTCAAGTAACAAAATACAAAAAAATCTCTTAATTTTCTAGCATCTATTATGGTTTGGAACATTCAGACAAATCTTTACAGGCTCGTTTTCTCAAATTTTCTTGTTTAGTAATACTTTTGTAGAATAGATTGTTGCCAATCCAAGATGATGCTTGAGCAAATGGAGGAGGTTTGTGTTCCTATGATGAGAAAGTACTATAAAAACTTCATATTTTACATATATATTACAGAATGAGAGATACATTTACATCTTTACAACCTATTTTTTGGACTGTGCAAAGCCCTGTTTTCGACATCTTTTCGCAAAAATATTGGGAACAACTTCAGCTAAATTTTTGGAAATGGAGAAAGGTGTATCTCTCGAACATATTTATATACAATAACCTATCCCACATTTTACATATAGATCTCGGATTGAGATATACAAGGGGATGACTGGACCTTATCTTGTAGAATTTCGGGAGGAAAATTCTCAAAGACAGTTAGCCACCTCATCAACTAAGAGTTGCAATCAAATTCAAATTTCTCTTCTTTGTCAACATAAATCCATAATTATAGTTCCAAGTAGATGCATTAGTTTTTAATGTCCTACATTTCGTTTCTATTTGTGTAAAACATTTTAGGATATTTGTGAAAAGATCTTGAGATTTTTATCAAGATATTTTAGTTTAGAAATTGTATAAATGCTTCGTCATTTGAAGTAATAGATGTTAGGGATTATATGAATAAATCTATTGTCTAGTGTAAATATGCTCTTTGAGCTCAAATGGGCTGATCAATAATATAAATACTCTTCACGGGATACTTGTGTTGTGATATACTAGTGATGTTTTCCATAGTGTAATTGTGTTTCCACTGTTATTCTCTGTATGTTTATCATCTGAAATCTAATTGTAAAACAGAAGTTGTGAAAAATAGGATATGTTTTTGAACAACCTATTTGGACTGTGCTTACAATCTATATGTTTTCTTCTGAAGTATGATTGAGAAATTCTTAATTTCTTCTCCATCCCTGCTAAATCACACCTTTTCTCCATTCCATAAATCAATTTAAAGATCCAGTAAATGTAGCTAGCTTTCACTATGATTACTCCTTTTAACTTTTCATACAACATCCAAATTTATTTGACTCCATTTCCCAATGAATTCCTCTTGATCTTCCAACCAATCCATTTTCAAAATCAAACTTTGACCCCAATAACTAGCTTGAAAATCCAAATAAACAAAGCTAAATCTCACAGATAGATCCCTCTCTGAGTTTAGGAGGGCTAGATCCTAAACTCAAAAGTGGTTTTGATGTTGCCTCTTTGGTTTTTTTCTTCAACCTTGAAATTATGGAAAGCTAACATAGTGGTGACCATACTCGGGAGGACATTTTACCTTCCTCAGAAAAGTGTATCAAGTTCGAGATTTGATTGTTGATGGTGAATAGTGATCAGACACAAGAAGGCTGAATTATTCACCTGGCAACTCCATGTTCAAAGTATCCAGAGCTTCAAAGTTTTCAGGGTGAATCCATTGTTAAAGAATCCATATTTTAGAGCATTAATGGTGACACCGCTACATGTTGATAAGATTTCTGGTTGAACAAGATGATAGGGTATGTGGTAAATCATCTATCTTATGAAGTTTTAGAAAGAGTCAAGAATGAGTTAGAAAAATTTAAAATTGATGAAGATTTTTTAACGGTTGTGTTTCATCGTTTGAAATTGAGAAAATATCCTTCTCGAAGTAAAATTTGTTTTCTTAGGTTAGTTGCTGAAAGATTTGAGAAGGATATTAAACTTTTGGATCTTCAAATTGAGTCCTATAGCTTCCAAGATCCTCAAAAATTCGTGGAAAATATTCCTTCTTCAAAACAAGAGGATATTCTATTGCCTTTCGATTTGAAGATTGATCAAAATTTTGTTTTAGAATACAACACTAAAACTGAGAGTTGCAATCAAGGTTGATGATACAATAGATGAGATCATCCATGATCTACTGGTCACTGAAGGCCTGCAAGGTAAACTAGTTAATCATGCTTTTATTGATCTTGTAGTAGACTACATCGAGGTTCTTTTGAGGTTAAGTGTTCAACCATGTTTTCATTATAAGGACAAGATCCATCTGCACTTGCCATTACATATCACAACCTTCATTTTGGGGACAAAAAGTCAAGCTATCCATTTGTTTTTACCAACATGCAATCATGTAGTCCACTTGTTTCATCAACTACTTGACTGCCTTCCTTGGAAGTTTTTTATTATTTGAGTCAGCATGATTTTCAACAGTGTAGGGTAGGTAGGAGTGTGCAAATAAGCTTAGTACTTTGAGAATTTTTCCAAGCATTCTTTCTAGTTTCAGTTTCAGTTCAATGTGTTTTCAAATTTCAGTTTGCTGAAAAGGTTTGATTTTAGTTTGATATTTTTAGTCACAGAGATTTTATGGTACATCATCTTGCATATTTGGGATTTTCCCAGTGGATCATGCTACTAGTCTACGATGTTCTTGACACTTCACTAGGAAGTGCCATCCCTAGCTGGAGGCATTGTTAGAGTCATATAATTTTTATATGATTTCTTGATTATAGCTTATCATTATTATATTTTGGATATTTTAAATAATATTCCATATTTTAAATTATTTTCAAAAATGCCAAAACCTTAAGAAAGATAAAAAAAAATTGCTTGGAAGACGAAATGCAGCATTAGAGGAAAAACATGAAGATTTTATCCTAAGTCAAATGTTAAATATTATTTTCATGTGCAGAAGAAAAAGCAAAGGAATTAGAGTTTGACTCTAAAGTTCGATGTATCAGGTAATATTCTATATATTATTCCCTATTCCTAAGTTTTACTAACAGGAAACTATTCCTTCGTTATCTATTATGTCCACTCCCCTATCCCACCATACACTCCAACTATTCCCCCACCATGAATTAAATTAAATTCCATCAACCCCACCATATGCCTTATCATATCACATTAACATCCCGTAACTTCTCCCCTCATCCTCACCCACCTCTCAGCATCTGACTACCCATAGTATGTTTCAGCCTCCCCTCACCATCCGAACTTTATCATCGGGGGGTTCCAAAAAGGGTGGTATTCAAACCCACCCACACCGCAATGTGTCACAATTCCATGATTTAACACCCCCCCCGGCCGAAACCATTAACCACCTCCCCCCCTCCAAAACGTGATTTCTTTGCCAAGCGATACCTTTGTCCTTTCTTCTTACCATGTCCCCACTTCATCACCTCTGCCACTCCTATCCCACCATATATCCTCTGCCCATTACTCCCACACCAATGTCCACTCACCATGTCCCTCCTCATATTCCACTCCTATTCGAACATGTAATCATATTTTGGCCAACCATGTGCCTCCATGACACTTCACACCTCCATGTCATATGTTCGTTTCATGGTTAGCTAAAAATATGTTTTTCCCTACACATTATAGTAATTGCAAACATGGTTTATAGACAACTGAGAACATATTTTCAACAACTTAAATAGGTTTTTTTTGTAACATCCATATACATAAAAACCTCTCTCTGTTCCATAACATCTATTATGGTTTGGGAGATGTTAATAATTCTTTGAAGGCATATTTTCCAGAAATTTCCTATTTTTGTCGCCTTCTTGTAGAAACTATTGTAGATAATTAGGGATGCATCTTGGGAAACTAGAGAAGGTTTTTCTATTTAGATAATCAACTACAAAAACCTTTCTTATTTCTGTAACATCTATTATCGTTTTGGATATTTGGATGATTCTTTGTAGGCATATTTTCCCGAATTATCATGTTTAGTCATACGTTTGTAGATCAAATTGTGGCCAATCTGAGATGACACTTGAAAAACTAGAGGAGGTTTGTGTTCCTAAGATTCAAACGTACAAAAGAATACTTCATAGTTTAAACATCTATTACAGAATGAGAGATACATTTACATCTTTACAGCCTATTGTTCAAGCTGTGCAAAGTCCTGTTTTAGACATCGTTTTGCATAGAATTTTGGGAACAACTGGAGCTGAATTTTGGGAAACTCAGAGAGTTTTGCCTCAAGAACATAATTATCTACAATAACCTCTCTCACTTTTTACATAACTATCTTGTATTTAGATATACAAAGGGATTACTGGACCCTAGTTTGCAGATTTCAGGAGCAAAATGCTTAAAGACAGTTAGCCGCCTCATCAACTAAGAGTTGCAATCGAATTCAAATTTCTCTTCTTTGTCAACATAAATCGATAATGATAGTGCCAAGTAGATGCATTAGTTTTGAATGTCCTACATCTCATTTCTATTTATGTAAAACAATTTAGTATATTTGTAAAAATATCTTGAGATCTTTATCAAGATATTTTAGCTTAGATTTTGTATAAATACTACGTCATTTGAAGTAATAGATGTTGGGGATTGTATGAAGAAATATATTATCCAGTGTAAAGCTTCTCATTGAGCTCAAATGGGATGATGACTAATACAAATACTTTGCACAAGATACTTGTGTTGTGATATACTAGTGATGTTCTCCATACTGTAATTGTGTTTCCACTGTTATTCTTTGTATGTTTATCATCTAAAATCTAACTGTAAAACAGGAGATGTGAAAAATAGGATATGTTTTTGAACACCCTATTTGGATTGTGTTTACAATCTGTATGTTTTCTTCTAAATTCTGATTGAAAATTCTTAAATTCTTCTCAATCCCTACTGAATAACACCTTTTCTCCATTCCATAATTCAGTTTAAAGATCCAATAAGCGTAGCTAGGTTGTCTTGTGATTACTCCTTTGAAATTTTGATACAACATCTAGATTTATTTGACTCCATTTTCCAATGAATTCCACTTGATATTCCAACCAACCCATTTTAAAAATCAAACTGTAAGCCCAATAACTAGCCTAAAAATCCCAGTAAACAAAGCTAAATATCACAGAGAAATCCCTCTTTGAGTTTAGGAGTGCTAGATCCTAAACTCGAAAGTGGTTTTGATGTTGCCTCCATGGATCGTTTTCTTGAGCCTTGAAATTATGGAATGCTAACAAAACCATTAAAGAATTATGTGCTAAGAAGTTGGGTCAGAAGCTAGAAGACTCTCCTAGAGTCCATGTTTTAGGGAAACTCTCTGATATTATCCTAGGAAAGCAATTACCTATTAAATATGATGACCCTGGAAACCTTGTAGTTAATGTCCATATTCAGGGATGTAATTTGCCAAAGACTTTGGTGGACTCGGGAGTGACCATAAATATTATAATATTTGAAACTTGTGGACTCCTTGGAATAACTAGATTTAAATCAACTCCAACCATGTTGGAACTAGCTAACATATCCATAGTAAAAAAAGAAGGGACCTTGGATGATATCATCGTTTCTGTAGATTCTTGGGAATACTCAGTGGATTTTCTAGTCCTCAATCCTAAAAATAAACTAGAAGGGCACCCTTTGATATTAGGAAGACCATGGATTGCCACTACAGATGCATGCATAGGGTGTCGAATTGGAAGTATGACCATTGCTAAAGGACCAGCCATCAAGAATATTATCTTATACCCTCCCACTAAACCCAACATGTTGACTGATGATTTTAGATGTTTCCCACCCAAATATTAGGAAGGTAATTTACACTCAACCTTCCATTATTGGGAACCCAACTTGTCAAATGTTGAAATTTTTTCTTGACAACAAACCCCAAGGAGATCCTCCAGAGGACTTGAATCATAAACATATACCCACAATTTCAGTTCACAAGAACATTCCTATCAAAATTGATCCTAGAAAGGCCTTGAATATTAAAGCCAATCTCAACAACCTTCAGCATGAAAATTTGATTAAAATTATTTTCAAACATAAACATGCTTTTTCTTGGGAATATTAAGATATGAAGGGAATTGATCCACAACTCTACACACGTCATATTTATGTTGAGAAATATTCCCAAGCCATTCGACAATTGCAAATAAGACTAAATCGACACGTCAAAGATATAGTAAATCAAGAACTTCAAAAAATTCTTGATGTTAATTTTATATATCCTTTTTCTAAAGTGAGTGGGTTTCACCACTAATGGTAGTACCCAAAAAGGATGGAAAATAAAGAATTTGTGTCTACTATAGAGAATTAAATAAATCCACAGGGAAGGATCATTTTCCATTTCTGTTTGTGGAGCAAGTCCTTGACACTCTTGCTGGAAAGAAATATTTTTATTTCTTGGATGGGTTTAGTAGATATAATCAAATTCAGAGTTCCCCTAAAGACCAATATAAAACCATGCTCACCTATCCATGGGGAACATTCTCATATAGAGTCTTAGCATTTGGGATGTATAATGCATCTACCACTTTTCAAAGGGAAATCCTCAATTTTTTTTCTAATTTGGTTAATGAGGGACTTGAAATGTGTATGGATGATTTTACCCCCTAGGGTAACGAATTTGACCAAGACTTTCATGATCTTGATAAATTTCTTACATGATGTATAACTACCAGGTTTTGCCTTAGTCACAAAAAATATCATTTAATGATGACATACGACATAGTTTTGGACATTTTATTTCTACTGCAAGAATTGAAGTAGAGCCAACTAAGATCAAGGTAGTTCTCAAACTTCCTACTCCTCAAACACAGATAGAGTTACATAGTTTCCTCAGTTATGTTGGCTGTTATTGTTGTTTTATAGCTAACGTTTCAAAAATTGAAACACCTCTGTACATATTGACTCGACATGTGGAACTTGAGTGGACTAATAGATGTGACATTACTTTTGCAGATCTGGAAAGGCTAGTCTCAACAACTCCTATGTTGTGAGGGCTAAACTAGAATCTACCATTCCATATATTGTTAGAAGCATCAAATACGATGATAGGAGTAGTCCTTGGACAAGAATAGGATAAAAAGACTTATGCCATTTATTAACTCAACAAAAACATTATGAAAGTTTAATTAAATTATACTGTGACAGAAAAAGAATTTTTGGCCATTATTTATTCGATAAACAATTTTTTCCATTACATGATAGGATATCTAATTTTTTTGTACACCAATCAATTTGTGATTTGTTGTTTGTCTGACAAAATTGTTACCAATTATAGAATAACTCACTGGTTATTGCTATTGTAGGAGTTCGAAATTACCATAAAGGATCAGCTAAGAAAAGAAAATCTTGTCGCTGATTTTTTATTAATAGTTCTAGTTGCAATTGATTATTATCGAGTTGAAGATCAATTCCCAGATGAAAATTTGTTCGATGTAACTGTCAAAAACCCTGGTATGATGATGTAGCAAATTATCTAGCAATGGGAAAATTACCAACACATTTGTCATCTCAAAAAAATAAGCTTATTATCCAGCGCAGTGGATGCTTTTCATGGATGGATATTTACCTTTTTCATATAGGGGCTAATCTTCAAATTCGAAGATGTGACAGAGAAGATAAAATTTATGATATCCTCAGGGCTTTTCATGATGAGCCTTGTGGAGATCATTTTTCCGATTAGAGAACTAGACACAAGGTATTATAGATGGTCTATTTTTGGCCCATAACATTTAAATATGCAAATAAATATGTCCAGACTTGCAATAGTTGCCAAAGGAAGGGTCATCCCATTCAGTCTGATGAAATGCCCCTCCAGCCATAAATTGTATTAGAACCATTTGAAAGAAGGGCAATGGAATTTGTAGGCCCCTTTTATCCACCTTCAAATCAGAAAGCATACATTCTACTCTATAAAAATTATGTTACTAAATAGGTGGAAGCAGTCATTAAGGGCCATAGAAGAAGTAGTCATCAATTTTTTGTTTGAATTACTCATTTGATATGGGTTGCCTTGGGAGCTTGTAACAAATAGGGGATCACAATTCACTACTCATAAAATTTCAACCACGTGAAAAAATTATCATATTAAACACATAATAACTTATCCTTACCATCCACAAGTGATTGGGCAGGTGGAAAGCACTAATAAAGTCTTAGGAGCAATTTAACTATAACAATATCTATAAATCACTAAGACTAGGTTGCCAAACTTCTAGAAGCATTATGGACCCATCAGACAACATGGAAAAACATACTAATAGTTATTCACCTTACCAACTCATTTTTGGTAAGGAGCACATTTTTTAGATTGAATTCAAAGTTAAGACTCTCAAAATCGCCATGGAAGTTGGATTCGATCTCACAGAAGCACAAAAGCAACACTTACAACAACTTAATGAAACAGATGAAACACATCTTTTGTCTCTATAACGTACTAGCATAATTCAATAAAAAAGAGCTAAATTTCATGATAGAATTGATTAAAAAGAGAAATTTTATGAAAGGAGATTGAGCACTGATATATGACTCGAGATTCTAAGATTTTCAAGGTAAACATCAAACAAGGTGGCTTGACCATGACTAAATTACAGAAGTTTATAACAATGGGATGGTATGTCTTACTGCAATTGACAATACTCACATTTTGTTCCTTTCAATTGGGCATCAACTCCATCTATACCATTGACCACTTACTTGATAATATTGTCTTCACGAAATTGATAACAATGTCGATTTGCAAGTTGTAGCTGACTAGGTCAATTTCCCTACGACCACAACTAGGTAAATTTTTTAGATAAATCTTCTTTATTTTGTCCATAATGTAAATAATTTTCTCAATGATAATAGAAAAATCCTAATATTTTTATCACAGTTGTTGTTTCTTTAGTCATAGTCGTTGCTTCCTCAATTATAGTTGTTGTTCCCTTAGTCATGATCATTTTTTCCTCAGTTCTAGTTGTTGTTCCCTTAGTCATAGTTGTTTTTTCCTTTGCTACACTTGTTGTTTCCTTAGTCACAGTCATTGTCTCCTCAGTTAAAATTGTTGTTTCACTAGTCACATACGTTGTTTCCTCAGTTAAATTTCTTGTTTCCTTAGTCACAGTCATTGTTTCTTCAGTTACAATTGTTGTTTCCTAAGTCGCCACCATTTTTTGTTTATCGTGCATCCTGTTTCCTCAGTCACAGCTGTTGTTTCCTTTAAAATTCTTGTTGTTTCCTTAGTCATAATGTTGTTACCTTTAATTACAGCTACTGACTTTTAACATGCGATTATATTTTTTTTATATCTAGCTGAATCAACAACGAAGGTGTTATCATACTCGCATTACACGGGGTCAAATCCCATCGGTTGCCACTATAACAGCTAGGAGGAACCGCCCAACCTGCAAGGAATGAATCCTTAGGATAAGATGAGACTTGAACCCATGACCTACAGAGCGGCACGAATTACTTAGCAGACCGTTCGTTGAGCACGAGACCAAACCCTTGCGGGCAACTTTTAACATGCGATTATCATTTCCTATCTTAGTTATATTGTTATTTCCTTAGGGAAAGTAACATTTTCTTAGCCTTATCCTCATATGATAGTGGAAAACTAATGTATTTTATGGTTATCATTAGATAATATTTTATGAGAAATCGTTATCAGAATTCTGAAATTTCCATGATTCTTAATCCTTTTTAGTGTTGTAGAAAAATTACAAAAAAATCTTATAATGCATTCCTCTCATCATCAATTAAGGAATATATTTTCACTCCAATCTTTCATTAGTAAATGATTGTAATTTTTGGAAAAGAAAATCAGCAAGCTAGAAAAGTAATTACTATAATGCTTTTTACACCATCCCTAACTCTTAAGGAGTTGACATGCCACCCCATTTACTAAGTAACCTATTAATAAAAATTATAATTTAACAAAGGATAGGAGGTCTCATCACGATTCATCCCACCCTGATCATAGGATCTAGTGGAGTGACATTACCATTTATGGTTACCAATCTAGGGTAATGAGATTTTCCCTTTAAAGTAAAGGACAAGAGCTGTCATCATGAGCCATCTTGTTCACCTCATTAGCTCTAGTGAATGGTATTGTTTCTAGCTGGTTATTACACCAGAACAATGGCCTTCCATAAATTCTTGAAAAAACAATAATAAAACAACAAAATTTGAAAATTTCCTTAGTAAATGGGACACTGGCATCTTAAGGGGTTAAAAAGGAAACCCTGTCGAGGCTATGGATGCTTGCTAGCAATAGAAGACATTGTTGTGGTATTGAATTAAAATTAAAATTTACAATATCATCGGTTATTTTGTTCCTTCAGAATTAATAAAACAACGATCGATAAATTTATTATGGACATTCCTAAAATCTTCATAGAAAGTGGTGATGTTTGGTTATTGATGATGATGCTAGACCCACCAACATTCAAGGGTATCTCCCCGATAAGAAGTCCCAACTAGACCTCAGACTATTTAGTGTAGGAGACCCAACAATGGGTGGTAATGTAGTGTCTTGACAAAGGTAGCATGCAAAGGTAAGTATGATGACTTTGGTTGGAAGTAAGTGTGTGACCTTGCAACGAGTCAAGTAATATGCATGGGGGTTCTAACACACGGAGGGGAAAAGGAACTTTTTCCCTTAGAATCCTGTAATAGTACGCAGCCTAAAAGGACAACATGAGCATAATGACATCATAAGCTACAATGTAGAATAGTCCAAAAAATAAAGTGATAGGTTAATCCAATAACACACCTTCAACAAGATTCATACAAAATAGTTCATAACAAAATGCGTAAGTTAAACAACATAAATTTCTAAAGCACCAGAATAGTCCAACTACAATAACAACATATGCATGAAAATGTGTTGGCTCAGTTATATTATTATAAGTGAAATTTCCATCCATACATACACCATGAAAACCACTAACCCCAATAGTGGAACATTACAATCATGAACACCTTCTACTCCAAATAATTATACTCTCTCTATGTTGTGGAGAAGTCAAAGTTCATCAGAATACTCCCAAGAATTCTCTAAGCCTGAGCCTAGCCAAAAGATTGGTTCCAAAAAACCTACTCTATGAGTTATGAGGTTCTATTTATAAAAACGGGTTATTGACAAATGGGGGAAGTTGCTCATATGAATAACTATGCATATGAACCTTGTATGTTACTGATGAAGAGGGGAAATTGCTCATAGTTCTTGATCTGCATCTAGATCTTTGCTTTGTCTAGCTCTTCCTATGGCTTCATCATCTTGGGAAAGTGAAGCAAGGCTCCTTTATATCTCATTGTCCATTACCACACATGGGTGATAGCAGTGTGTGTGTCTCTAATAGTTTGGAAAATATTTCTGCTCCACAGCTGGAAACGAAATATATGGAAAACCACCTTATGCATGGTGACAATTCCTCATAAAGTTTCCGCATAGTGGCCTCAAGAGCTGACATTTTAGCAAGTATTGCCTTCCTCATTTCTGCCATTGCGGACCTTGCAAATTGTTTTGCTTTCTTCCTGGGCACTTGCAAGTTATTTTCCATCTTTTCATTCTCTGCAAACAAGAACTTAACATTTGAGCTCATGCCTCCTACATAAGCCATTGTGGCATCGACCATTGTGACTGGATGTTTTCTAACATATAGCACTATCACCCTTTCCTTCATAAATGCAGGTGACACATGATTACTTTGGAAATGCTTTCTCCACACCTGTACAACCTCTATTGCAAGTTATCAAATGACAAATTGTACACATCCCTCACTGGATCATCATCAAGGAGAAAAACCTCTTCTTCCTCACTTGGGACTGGTCTTGATACTAGAGGTGGTGCAGAATGGGAGACAACCTTAGATTCTCTCAGAATTAGGAAGGTATCTTGGTCCTGTGGCTCTTGTACAAACTCCATTTCTGTTTCTTCAACCATTTTCTCAATCTAGTGAGCAAGATCCTCATCTTGCATATGCTCACCCTCTTCTTCATATGCTAGTTGTTCTGTCTCCTCAACCTGTATGGGCGCAATTTGTTCTATGATCATACCTTGCCCTTATTCTTGTTCCTCTTTTTGATTCTCTTCCCTCTCTCTCGTTCTTAGCTCCAAATCTTCTTTCAACTTCTTCTCCATTTCCTACAACTTACTTTCTACTTCCTCCAACCTTTGCTTCTTTCTCTTCCTTTTCTCTTCTCTCTTTATGCGTTGTTGCCTCTTTGCCTCCGTTGCCAAAACTGCTTTGTCAGTGAGAGGATCTTCTTTGGACTCGTAGCTTTTCTTAGCCTCTAGGTTTTGGGAAATCTTCCTCTTACCCTTGTCTTGTGCCAATTTTTATTGTTTTTGTTGTTGTTGTTATTGTTGTTGTTGTTGTTGTTGTTGCTTCCTATGGTGTTGCTGCATGTAGATCAACTTTCCATTATGTGGCTATGTTGACTACTTCATTGAGCTTGGTGTTGTTGTGAAAATATCTTGAAGGGGGCTCCTCTTCCCAATGACATGCCTCATGGATCCATGGATAATTAAACCTTGCACAATGGTTCTTGAAAATATCATGGGGTTCATATGAATTGTAATCTCTAGTCCCAAACTCATACTTCACTATATCCATGGCTTTGGCATCCACATCTTTCAAGCTCTTGATATCATAAAATCAAATCCGTAAAGGAAGATCAGGTCATGGTGCTTTCTTCCTCCTAAGTAGCCCTCATGAAAAGCCTGTGGAGATGTGATATGAGACCTCTTGCATGAAGAACTTGTCCATGGAAAAATTTGGTAGAACATGTGGAGGCTTCTCTCTACTAAACATCCTGATGAAGGTGCTACTAGGTGAGGCATACCAATCTGCAATATTACATACCATTGCTTCTTGGGACATGCAAGATGAATCTTACTAAAAGATCAACTTGTACACTGAGGTGGTGAAATGATTAGATAGCCTTGCCATAACTCCTCGGTAGCTGCACTCGGAAAGTAACTTTTAATAAATATTGACAACATCCTCCTGTGGCATCCACATCCAACCCTTGCTAGGAAACTGATGTTTGACACAAATTGCATCAAGTAAATACACAAACATGTAAAATCTCACTTGCTCATCCTTGGGCAGATTCGAGGCATTAGTCACATGGAATTTCAACCGATGAGCCAGTAGATTCGACCAATGTGAATGGTTTTCCATGATTCACCAATTGGTCCAACACAACCACCCAATTATGTGAAAATGTGTCCATGCTCTTTTCACCATACAATCTACATGCAAATATGATCAAGAAGTAGTAGGCCTTCCAGATTGACTTTGCCTTGTAAACATGATTGGGCGTGCATTTGAGAATTAATGATGCCTTCACCCTTACACTTTATAACATCCCTGGTGTTTAGATAGCTGTGGGTGGCATAGAAAAGTTCATCCATGCAGTTCACTAGCTAAGGTACATGTTACATATGAGGATAATTCTCTGTCCTAAAGGTAGCAAGTTATGTTCCACTAGCACTGCTCAATGTCATAGTCTCGGGATATGTGTGAGGCAACCCAGTGGATTATGTCTACAAATGGGAAGGCAGGGTAGCTAAATGCAACCTTGTGTAAGCCTGACTACTGGATATTGACATACACCTACCGATCCTATAGATCTTCCTTGAAGCCCCCTACAAAGATATCCTTGATCTCCTGCCATATTATCTTCATCTTGTTGTCAACGAACAATTGAGTGTCTGCATAAACTAGTAAACTCAATGAAATTTGCTTGACTGCATCCTGAGTGCTAATTTCAACATTATCCTTTGATGCAACTCTCTTGAAAGCCACGTTTCCTGTAACTATTGGAGAGTTTCTCCATAAATGGTGTACTTGGAGATAGAGAGGACACTTGTGGAATGAAAATATTAGTGTGCAACCAAAAGCACTTCAATATTAAATATAACAACACACTAGGAAATTGTTGGGAATAATTATGCAATACTGGTTCTCAAAGGTGACTCACTTCCAGCTAGTTTTGTGCATTGGGCAATTCCAACTACCAGTGGGGAGGTGTTGCTAACTAGAACTGCACAATGCATAATCTAGTTAGGATTAGGCCAGTTGGGAATGTGCATTGCCCAATCCCAGTGACCAAGGCTCAAGACTTGCTCCTGGAACTGCATAGTGCGCAGTTGGTGCCAGGCCTTGGCAGCCTTTGGGAAATTCCCGGAGCCAAGGAAGAGCCTTGAGTTCTAGAAATATGCAGTGCATGCCTAGGAAGAGCTAGATCCGAGCCAAGGAAGCCTAGATCTACCCAATGGAAACTTGAAAATGAGCAGATATGAAAGTATAAGTGAAGGTGGGTGTAGATTAGAGTGAATGATGATGCCTGCAAACAAAACAAGTGTATGAATCAACCAAACTAAAGAACAATGAAGCATGTGGAGAGAGGCGCCACAATAATGACTGTTAGTGAAAAAACTGGGTTACACATGCGACACTTGGGAAAGGTAATGAAAAATTAAAAAAACACTTCTACAAGCTAAAATAAATGAAAATGTTAGAATTCATTCAATAAAATATGTAAAACAAGACTCTCAAAAGCCAAGCAAACTAAAGCGATAGAAAAAGGAGCAAAAGACTAGACAAGAAAGACTTACCCAGAAAGGTTGTGATGACTGTGCTGAAGGTTCCTAGATCTCCTCGGGAATTGCAGATATCCAAGATTTAATTGGCAAATGAGCTCTGGGAGCATCCATTAAATATATTTGGTTGATTTCGGGTTTATGACGTGAAGCCCAAAAATCTAGAAAAAAGTGACACTTGGTAGCAGTTTCCAAAAATAACTAAAGTGTAACTTTGACTGCTAAAAATAGATCCCTATTTTCAGGGATGCTTTTTCTCTTTTTTCTTTTTCCTTTTTTAGGAAACAACTACCATGTATGCATGGATAGATTGTGCAATTCCCAAGAAAATTTGACAATTGACTAGCTCATGCATCGAGCAACTGTTGAGGAAATTTTTTTGCTCAATTTCTGGGGTGAGTGGCTCAGGCGTCCTCTCATGCTCTGCACAAATTCCTAGCTCAAGGTAGGCTATCAGCTAGTTTTATGCATTTTTGGAGATAAAGGCTAGTTGTTCTCAAGGAATATGCACATTTCATTAAGGCAAGGTCGAAACCAAGTTAAACCAAGTCAAGAGATTGTCTTTTCGGTTAGATAGAAAGGAAAGTTGGAAAACACAAGTAGTAAGCAGAAGATAAACTCAATTCAATCACAAGTACTTGGGTTAATGTAAGCTGAACTAATGTGATTTTAGGAGGGAGGCTCTAAAAAGAATCATAGGCAAAATTTTGGAGGGTGGTTGTAGCTGCTACCACGTTGGTGACACATTAGTAGAACTCCAACTCTCTGCATGGACCTTGTCTCATGTAAAGTGAATCTAACTCTTCCGGAATTTCTATTCAATTATTTAATTGTCATGGCTTCTTCACTAGCTCGAGTTAAAGAGATAGTCCCTCCCATTCTCTTTATCGGTAATACACATACCAAGCCAAGTGAACTAAGTTGTTTCGATTGGGGATGAGGGGTATATTGAGGCACAAGTAATATAGACTTTCAGAGTTTTACTTTCATCTCTATTGTTTCTCTGCTACTAGTAGGCCTAGACAGTATCCTGATGGAGTCAATTTAGGAACACAAGCATTGCTCTGCTGCGAGTGAGTCTGGACAGTATCCCTGCAAAGTTACTTGCTTCACCTCTCTACGCATGAATCCTTTCTTTTCTTTCATCTTTACTTTATTTTTTTCATTTCATTTTTAATTTTTCAAAGAATTGTGCATTGGAACTTATTTATTTCATGCAGACGAGGAATTCCCACTTATTGAAGGTATAATAGGTTGTTCCTTCAGAGAAGGATGTTTATACATACCTCTGACATACTTGTTAAGGTTTCCCCCTCACCTTACTGTACTTGACTGAGTTGACAAGGGTTAAATGAATATATAATACCAATTAGAGTGGGTGCTTGTTATAGAAATTTTTTTGGCACTGCAACCCCAATCATAAATGTCCATAAAATAGGGGCTCTTAAGTCCCTAAAAGTGTTGCTTCACTCCCTAAAGGAATAAGGTCATCTGATTACATCATCTCCCAGAAGTTCTCCATAGAAAACTGCTCAGAACTGGTCAAAACTAGACCATATAGAATGCCCTGTGTAGAGGGTACGATGCATATCACCTACTCAGTGTAAAGGGTGAGACGCATACTGGAAAGCCCTTCTATAGGGTGCGATGGGTGAGAATGGACAAATGGTAGAGACAATTTGCAAGGTGGAGGATCATAGAATCTTCCAAAAACTTCTCCTCTGACACTTGCCTCTCTGAATTCACCCAGGGATGAGTAGGAGATCATCAATCTCCAAGTGGAATCAAGAACTATCAGAGAGAGGACACTAATCAAAAACCCAGAAGCTGACTCACTCCCCTACAATCATCTATATATGGATCCCTCATCATAGAGATCCAGAGACTGAAATCTTGTATCTTGTAGAGAAGTGTTGTTGGTTTCCTGGTGTAACATCATAGTGTTGGGTGATCTAAGCTTTACATGAGGTGAAGAAGGGCTTTCTTGCTGGAGGATGATGCTGGGTCAAAACAATTGGTTGTAATCCTCTTTGCTTTTCTTGATATTAATAAAGCTATTCAAGTTTTCCTCCACATTCTTGTATGTTTGATTGTATATGCATTTGTGTGGTAAATACATATCTGGTCCTGTATTGTTTATGACTATATATCTTTGTTCTTCGATAGTATTATGCTACTTTGATTCCACAGGTACTCTTTGAAGCTAGGTAGATGAAGAAGAAGTGGTGAAGATCTATCAGAAAGGAGAGGAACCAGGCAAGGAACCAAGCATAAGACTGAGGTTGGGGTCCTTTGTTCCCCTCTTATCTACTTCTCATAAAGGAAAGCGAAAGTAGTTTTAACTTGTTTGTTTCTAAGATAGCTACTAGTCTTAGTGGGAATAGCAGCTCCAAGTGGACACTATTCCCGATAACAAAATGACGACTCCGCTGGGGAGAAAATATATTGTTTGCTAGTCTATTTTTTTTTGTTTTATAAACTTATAGGCGAAGCCTAAAGTCAAGCCAGCTAGCCTTCGAACTACATTTTCTATGCAACTGCAAAGTAGATCAATGCTAATTCAGTCTATCTCTGGGTTTTGTTTATAAATTGAACAATTGATCTGCAAACACTCTAATTTCCCTAGTGGTGGCTCTAGTAACCTCCTTAGATCAATTTATGTGATTTATATTTACTGAACATCACTTGCTTGGCCTAAATCCCTAAACTAAACTACAAATTGTGACCAAAGACCAAGTAAAAGTCTTGCATTGGTACCATCGCACCCTCTTTTCAAGGCAGTCTATATGCATCGTACCTCCTGTGTGTAGTAGGTGAGATGTATACTGGATTCCCTATGTAACAGGTGCGATGGTCAGAGAAGTTTAATTTTACCTTCAGACTTTGGTTTTTCTTCACTCTTTTTAGCTCTATTCAAGAGTTTTGCTGTCTGTGGTCAGTATATCTCTGTGGAAACCCCCTTCCCTTCCATCATTCCACCTCCATTGTGCAAAGAACTGTAAATATTTTTATGTTTTGTGCGCCATTTTCAGTTCTCTTTTACAAAGTAGTAGTGTAATCAAACTGTCGTTTCTTGATCTGAAAGTGTCACAAGTGTTGTTTTTAGTCATAGAAGAGAACCCATTGTTCTTGATAGTCGATTATACTGTTACTCTTGTATGTGATTTGAATTAGTAGTTTTTCAGGTGTCAAAAATAATTTTCAATTCGAAATTGCAAAAGTGTCGTTGTTATCTTCACTTCGTTTTGAAAAGAAATTTGTTAGTATTGTCGCTTTGGAAAGATAATTCAAAATTGCATTTATCATTCTTCTTGTCATTCACAAATTAAGAAGGCTGAAAAAAATACATGCATGTGGATTTGCATTTAGACTGCTTGTTGGTTTGATTTAGGACAGTGCATTTAGTGTGTGCTCTGTGCTCTTTGTTGAAAGACCCTCAGTTCTCTTTCCTTAGTAGCTAGGATTTTCATTGCAAAAGAAGATTAAATGATTGTTTATCATCTTAGACTACATTTTAGGAATTGTTATATATATCATGCGGTGAACCTCAAAGGCAAATTTATTAAACAAGATCAACTATAAAATAAATTTAATGAACCTAAAAATGCTTTGGAACCTATCACGCAACATCTAGAACTCTAGGCTAGAGACGTATTCCGGCGTCGTAAAGCCTAGTAACTATCGCTTTCATTGTTGGTTGGGTGATTTCTCCTCTTTGAGATGACAAGTGCAAGTATAGACTTGTGCCCTCATGTACCGTCAAGTATATATTGGCAGACCACAATAGGCTATATCATTTATCCTTAGGAAGCCGTGTTTGTCGCCCTATTGATCTCAATGCACTGAACACAACATTCGGGAAGATTGACTGCCGTATCATAAAAGTGTTTTGTAGTTTTACGATTGGTTTTGTAACCCCTCTATCTAGATTTCCAGAAAAATAATCTCTTTCATTCCTTTTCAGACTCCTTAAAGGAAAAGGTCCATCTGAGCACTTGTCACTTCAGGCTCATTAAAAATCGAAGGCGACTAGAGTCATCTTTTTTTTTTCTCGACTCTTAAAAATTGAAAAAACAAGTTTGTGGTCAAAGAGTCTAAAATTTATTTTAATCAGAATAACATCACTGTTCCCTCATTGGTCTTTAGGTTGAGAAAAATGGATTCTACTAAACCAGGATTTCCACTTGGAGGAAATCCTAGTCCTTTCTCCTCTTGGGGAGATGTTGGTGCACCCCATATGGCCACATTGTCACTTCTAGGGTTGACGATTGGCTTGCCCATATGGCTCTTCTCTACCTTGGTCATTAAAAATACCGTAATTCTTGAACAATCAAGTCAGCAACCAGATGATACTAGAGTTACCCCCCAACCTTCTACTTCATCTGTTTCTCCCTCTCCTCCTTCCTCTTCGCTTGATGAAGCTGGTAGAGCTAAAAATCAAGTAACTTAGAAGAAGAAGAAGCAGAAGGAAAAAAAGGAAAAGAAGAATAAGGAGCCAAAAGCAAAAGGGGGCAACCATGCGTCATATAGTGAAAATCCTCACGTTGCACCATTTAAACCTAAATCTCCATGTGTCATTTTCAGAGGAGACCACTATCATTGAGATTTTCCTTGCATCCCTCAGATCTTAAGGGACTGGTCTCCTCGTTTGCATAATCCAGTTTCATTAACCTCCAATCGTGTTGAAAGTACACCATCAACTAGCGAAAGCGAAGTATCGGGACAGAAAAGGAATTGTAAATTTCCTTGTAAATTGTGTGAAGGCGATCACGCCATCCACCATTGTCCCTTCCTAGATGAAGCTAAAAGAGTTTTGGATGACCATCCTGCTTCACCACTACGACTCCCTCCTAGATATAAGAAACTCTTGCCGAGTCCATCATTGGTTGAAAATCTGACTGACACGCCATTGTGTTCAGTCAAAGCATTTATTATTGAAGATAAACCCTCTAAATCTATACCAAATGAAAGTCAAAAGGTCGAGGCGGCAGTTGACCCGGTCTTGCCTTCAGAAGGTCTATCTTCAGATGACACAGTCACCAGAGAGAATAAGAACAACACTGTTCAAATTCTTTTCGTAAACACAGACTCCGATGAACATGAGGGTAGTCTACCCATTCCTTTACCATAGGAAGGAAGTTCTTCAAAGTCGTATCTGGTCGTCTATTCGGTCCCATCTCTAAGCAACCTAGTCGTTTCCGTTGATTGGAATCTACTAGGCAGACCCCGTTTACTAGCTAGTGTACCATTCTGAATCATTGTACAAGCTCACCGAATAGTCATGGCTAGTACTAATCATAGATGAAGGGGATTTTGTGAGTATCATTTCCTTGACTACTTGGAAAGCGCTTGGTTCACCATCACTTCTCCCTGAGATGAGAAATCTGATAGGCTTCGATAAAAACCAGTAAATCATTAGGGATCCTTCGCAATGTGCCCATAACATTGAGAAGGAAAACCATTTACATGAACCTGATGGTAGTCCAAGGAACCCTAGATTATAATCTACTCCTTGGGCACGACTATATTTATACGATGGGAGCCATTGTCCCCTCACTCTTTAGAGTAATGTGTTTTCCGCATGAAGGCAGAGTGGTCCAACTCGTAGACCAGCTTTCGTTCGCCGGCTCACACATAGATAATAGTCAAATTCCATACCTAAATGGTCTTTTCATGCAAGGAATGTCTCATCAATCTCTAGTCCATCCACCTGAAGAACACGAGTAATTCAGAAGGACATGACTGAAACCTAGGGGGCATGCACCCTGGCCTAATCTGGGAGGGAAACTTCAGGTATAGAGTAGGTTTCCGCAAAGGAAAATGAATGTTCTGAAACCTGTCCTTATAGGAAAATGGGGTTAGACCAGAATAAGATTCCCTCATCAAGGTTAGGAGGTTGGGATTTAGAACCACCCTTGTCGAGATGGACTAAGCCAGGAAGTGTTTCTATCTGCTATGTGGATGGAAACTGTCTTGCCGAAACAAGAACTTCTATATGGTAGCCAGGAAATTTTCCACTATACCTTGGGCCATGCAAACATTTTTGCATGCAAGCGAAGAGCGACCATTTATTCTCTTAGTTTGTAGATTCTCAAACCCTTTAAACTCATAGGATTGGTCATTTCCTAACTTGCATAAAGAAAGGATCTGGGGAAAAGCTTTGAAAGGTGCTAGCTCCATAAAAAATGGCATCTATAGATGAGATATCCTTATTATATGACTGGCACGAGCAATTTTTACGTGGAGTTCAAGCTCGTTAAAAATTAAACATAAGAAATGAGCAAACGTTTCCCCCCAGCATTTAAGCTCATTAAAAAATGAACCAATTTCCGGTAAATGACCTGTGAATGCATTATCATCATCTTTTAAGCCTTGGTCATGTTCTCATCATCACCTCCAACTTTTTAGCTGATCATACGCCTCCATTGAATTGTTTACCCTTTTGAGGAACAATTGCGATGAGTGATCTTGCTAGCCATCCTTGTGACACTGCCATGATTGGAAAATTCCAAACCTTACCTGGAATCAGCTGCTGCTCGAAATTATCACTCGTTCCTCAAAAGACGAGTCTCCTTTAAGTTCTTTTCACCTAACTCATAAAATATGAAAAGATTGTTGAGCGATTGGCCTCTCCAGATCATTAAAGTAATCGGAAGTGCTATCCCTCATCTAGATTTTAATCTTTTTGGACCTGAGGAATTATTACCCAAAAATATCAAGCGCTTGTCTTGTTTGGCTCGTTAAAGCTATCGAAAATTCATCCCTTTCGTATTATTTTATTCTTTTTCAAACTTAAGAAATTATATGACGAAAAAAATCATTGGAGTTTCCTTTCTGCCCCTTTTCAGACTCTCTAAAAATGAAAAAGGATCGAGTTATCATTATCGATGAACTCGTTAAAACCAATAGCGACAAACTTGTCCAAATGGACGAGAACGAGTTTCACTGTTGCTAGGCTCGTTAAAACATAGCGACAGGTTCGCTCAAACAGCGGCTTATAGAACAAGAATATGTTATCCTCCTCAAGCTTGATAAAAATAAAGAGGTACTGGTCAACAATGACTGAGGAAAATTGGGAAGAAAAATTGAAGAAACTTTATTGGTAGCAAGTCGCTCTTGAACATGACACTTTCACTCCATCCGAGTTGGGTTCAGTTATTCCGTTCACCGGTCGTATCATCATTGGTCTGTCACACCATCCATATTTGGGGTTAACGCTACTAATCCATTGTTAGTGTCGCTGATATGTTCAAGAGAAGTCGCTCAGAGTATTCACCTATGTCTCATCTGCTGCAATACATTCATGCTCCATTCTTTCATGACCGCCACCCTAAGCCCTGTATCATCATATTGTTTTCACCTCCAAAATCATTTGCTTCGTTTCGTGTCATAGATATGGGATTCATTAAGGCCCTCCTATGATGGGTCACTTCTTGTTGACATCAGCTCATTATCCAAGAAGTTGAGCTAGGAACAACCCCTTTCAGTCCTTTGAATCTTGCATGCCTCAATGGAAATTTTCTCACTTTCGGCGACAGGTTTACATTAATGGCCTTCGACTGAGAGATTTTGCATGGTGTTCGATGCTAAGTCCTTTTTTCACACCACGCGAATTGTACTGTAGTACCTTGAGGATCATTGTCATTATTGGTGATTCCTCTCGCGCCTGTTAACAACTTACATCATTTGCTAGTAATCAGGCAATGTCTTTCCATATTCGAATCCAAAACATCTTTCAGATGGATCGACTTGTACTTCGAGTGAAGATTGAACGAGTTTTGAAAACCCCAGATCTAGTTTCATCCATCCGGGCTGCGATATATTCAAGAATATAAAGACATCAAATGTACATTGTTGTCGAACAGATGATCATCCAAAGCAAAGGATGATGACTCCGTTCGAATCATCAGTCTGCGACACAAACGGTTGTTTGTCCTATGTACATGAAAATAAATTTATAAAGCTATGCATGGGAATGGCTGCCTTAGCTAGATCATGAAAAGTATTATGAAGATAATGTATTGTATTGTCTCTTATTACAGGTTTCCTTCGAGGTCGAAAAAACTTCGGATCCTCATGATAAATCATTTCACCCGACATGAAAAGATTAATGACTTCATGCTTTAGGGGGCAACTGTTATAGACATTTTTGGGCACTGCAACCCCAATCATAAATTTCCATAAACTAAGGGCTCCTAAGTCCCTAAAAGTGTTGCTTCACTCCCTAAAGGAACAAGGTCAGTTGATTACATCATCTCCCAGAAGTTCTCCATAGAAAAATACTCAAAACTGGTCAAAATTGGATCATACAGAATGCCGAGTGCAGAGGGTGCGATGCATATCACCTACTCAGTGCAAAGGGTGTGGTGCATACTGGAAAGCCCTTCTGTAGGGTGCGATGGGTGAGAATGGACAAATGGCAGAGACAATTTGTGAGGTGGAGGATCATAGAATCTTTTAGAAACTTCTCCTCTGACACTTGCCTCTCTGAATTCGCCTAAGGATGAGTAAGAGATCATCAATCTCCAAGTGGAATCAAGAACTATCATAGAGAGGACACTAATCAAAAACCCAGAAGCTAACTCACCCCCCTACAATCATCTATATATGGATCCCTCATCACAGAGATCCAGAGGCTGGAATCTTGTATCTTGTAGAGAAATGTTGTTGGTTTCCTGGTATAACATCATAGTGTTGGGCGATCTAAGCTTTACATGAGGTGAAGAAGGGCTTTCTTGCTGGAGGACGATGCTGGGTCAGAACAATTGGTTGTAATCCTCTTTGCTATTCTTGATATTAATAATTCTATTCAATTTTTCCTCCACATTCTTGTATGTTTGATTGTATATGCATTTGTGTGGTCAATACATTTCTGGTCCTGTATTGTTTATAACTGTAGATCTCTATTCTTCGATAGTATTATGCTGCTTTGATTCCACAGGTACTCTTTGAAGCTGGGTAGATGAAGAAGAAGCTTTGAAGATCTATCAGAAAGGAGAGGAACCAGGCAAGGAACCAAGCACAAGACTTAGGTTGGTGTCCTTTGTTCCCCTCTTATCTTTATCTCATAAAGGAAAGGAAAGTAGCTTTAACTTGTTTGTTTCTAAGATAGCTACCAGTCTTAGTGGGAATAGCTGCTCCAAGTGGACATTATTCCCAATAACAGTGGTGCTAGTTAAAAGTGCAAGCATTATGATTTCACAAAGACTCACTCTGAAAGGAACGTATTTTCCATCAAGGTATCATTAACTAGAGAGAGGGAATATATATCTAACCAACTGTTGATAGTTTTACAAGTCCTCTTGTATTTCACCTTACTTTTCTCTAGAAGCTAAACACATTTTAATGGGGAAACTAATCCTAAGGGTGAAAAAAAAAAACAAGCAAAGGAAAGAAGCAAGACAAAAAAAAAAAAGTAAGAAAATGAAAAACAAGCAAGAAAACACTACTCCTACTCCTAAGCTAAGCTGACCTAGGGCCTACTCACGTGAAGTGATATTTCCAATGCAACCACTGATGCATTGGGTAACCCATGTAAGTGATGGTTTCGTTGACAAGAAATATATTCAGTCAAACCAATAAACAATAAAGATAAATAAATGAAAACCAAAACATTCGAAGCTTGAATGCGTCTATAGAAAAGAAATGATTGAAATCACATGAAAGGAACCCTATAGATGTATCATGGTGTTATGTCACATTTTACATGGATGACAAGGATGTACACTCTTTCCAATGAGACAAATGAGAAAACATGAAGAAAGAAGAAAATTTTCGTTTCACATTAGTTCTTTCTATGTATGACTCCTCCAATGCATGAGCAATAGGATCGTTTAATTCTGGTGGAGGATGTGAAAATTATAAACTAGATTTATTTTCAATGTGAACAAGAGAGTTATGAGGAGCTTGTGGTGATTAAATAGATTTATGATCAGAAGTGGATAATCAAATAATGGTGGCTTAGGGAAATCAACAATAGGTGAATCAGATGAATGAGTGAAAATATCATGATAGGCACGATAAAAAAAATTGAGATAGACATCGACATCCTCATGATCTGACAAATCATATAGAGGGGTCGATGAGAAAAAGCAAATTTCACCCTCTGAATTTTCAGAAATGAAAGATGAGAGCTTAGGTGGATTCTGGAAGAAATAATTTTCCTCTCTGCAATCAAATTATAGACTCACATCCTGTGCATTCTGCAAATGATCAGAAGTAGAAACATCCAGGGATAAAATTGCACAAGAAAAATAAAAAATGGCATAATCACAAAAGATGTTAGGATAAAGCAGATGAGGTGTGGGCAGAAGGAGGTCATCCTTTATTGCAACTTCTTATTCATATTCTCACACATACTCATAAAAAGTTATAGTGTAGGTTGGCTACTCAACACTAACTCCGTCCATAACTTGATCCTCGTGAACATCACATGTGGAATCCAGAATGGATGAACACAAGACACAAAAATATGAAGGATCAAGGGAACTAGTGAGTGGAGGTTGAGGGGATGAGACCAAGTGAAAATCATCAGGATTGCATTCCAAATCTACAAATAGATCGAGAGAAGGTGGGGTGGGAGGAGGTGATAGTTCAACAGGTGGATTCACAACTTCTCCCACCTCGTCTTGTGGAACTAAAGCCATTTGACGAGAAGAGGATAGAGGGTCACTTATGATAAAAACCTTGTCCATCTGAAATTTATAAGCTCTAACACTGAGGTATGCTAGGAGGGGCTTGAAATACTCTAACTCATGTGGATTTTTTGAGATGTGAAGAAGGTACTTAAACATTTTAGCGAGAAATTCCCAATCAACTTCATCTTCCAAAAATTCAAAACAAAGATGATGGAAGTGTTGATAAAAGTGCATCACAAATTTGTCATTTTCTTTTCATAATTTTAATATTTTGTGATTAAGTGATTTATGATCATAATGAAAGAAACAAAGAACTAAATCTATGATCATGTGACTGAAAGAGTGTATAGAGGACGGAGGCAACGTGAGACGCCATTTGTTAACACACCTTTTAAATGTGTAAGTGAACAACCAAAGGCAATGTCACCCAAGGGGACTTCATTCTTGTCACGAAAACCCAAAGAGGAAACTCCATGTCTTAACAAGGTTGTTCCACCTTCCCCATCACATTTCAGTCGTGAGAAGTCATCTATAACATCCTTTGACACTTCGAAATAATGAGCATGAGAAAAACATGTCAGGGTTGAGATTATGATGTAAGTCATGAATAATGTGCACAGATTCAAAATAGACTTTGACGGCTCATATTGTCATCTAGACCTCCTTCTAGCACCAGAAATATTGGCAGTGCTCAACCCACCAACATTCAAGAGGATCTCCTTGGTAAGAAGTCCCAACTAGACCTCACATTGTTTGGAGTAGGAGTCCCAATAGTGGGTGGTATTCTAGTGCCTTAACCATGGTAGCACACAGAGGTGAGTATGATGAGTTTGGTTGAAAGAAAGTATGTGACTTTGCAATGAGTCAAGTGAGATGCATGGGGGTCCTAACACACAAGGGGAAAAAGGAAGTGTGTCCTTCAGAAGCCTATAATAGTACACAACCTGAAAGGAACACATAAGCGGAATGAAACCACAAACTGCAATGTGGAATAGTCCCCAAAAAAAAGGGACAATTTAATCCAACAACGCGAATTCAACAGGATTCATACAATTGCATACAAAATAGTTCATAAGAAAATGTGTAAGTTAAACAACATATATTGTTAAAGCAACCATAATAGTCCAACTACAATAAGAACATATGCATGAAAACATGGTGGCTTAGTTATACTATTATAAGTGAAAGTTCTATCCATGCATACACTATTGACAACCACTAGCCCCAATTGTGGAACATTAGAGTCATGAACACCTGCTCCTCTAAAGAAATATACTCACTCTACATTGTGGCGAGGCCAAGGCTCGTCATAATACTCCTAAGCCTTCTCTAAGCCTAAGCCTAACCAAAAGGATGGCTCCCAAAACCCTATTCTATGAGTTATAAGGTTCTATTTATAGCAGAGGGTGGGGTGACCCTTGACATTCCCCTTTGAATATTTGACTACCCTCGTGACTCTTCAACTTATTTACAAATAAATCATGACATTACATAGTGGTTGTTCACATTCCACCAATGACACTTGGAATTTCACTTATGACATATTTACAAATAATATACATTTTCCACATATACCCATGTGAGACAAAATAGGTTAGAGACAACCTAACAAGACAAAACACTATGACTCAGAATTCTGGGCAAAGACCAACTCGACAACGTCCACTTGATTACTCTTGATAATGTACTGATACCAAGCATGGTACTATGCTATGGTGCCCCCATTCTGCTCGATTGTGTATTTCTGGTAGTGGACTCTTGCCTCCATAGATTGTGGGTATATGGTCTAGGAACCTTTTTCCATCTCATCCTAAAGCATGCGCAACATGGCCTTGAATACAACAGGACCACAAATGTAGTTCTGCTTGTTTTCTGTGTTCATCTTCAAGTCATCATTGGTGGCATCTTGCCTTAGTTGGTCGATGTGCCTATCGATCTCTAGTCAAAGTTGGTTCTTCTCCCTGGCTGCAGTGACAGAATTGAGAGACAGGATCCTATGCATTCTCACCATCACATTCAAAATCTTAACCAACTTGTTACAAAATTATAAAAGCAATCGAACACATAAAATATATTGTAGAAATATAAACATAGAAAATGCATAAAATAAACGAGACAAAAATATAGATGGTTCACCTTATTTGGGCTACGTTCATGGAGAAACGGCTAGTCCTTTCATTTATATTATCTAGAAAAATGAAGAGATACAATCTATAACAGATTCATTGTAATTTCCTCTTCTCTTTCACATAATCTCCTCTCTCTTTCTCACTTAGAATACAGATCTACATAGCCGCAATACAATTCGCTCATCTATAGCGAGGTGTTTCCTTCTACGGTAAAAAAACCTAAACTAAACATAACTTCTACAGTCAGATATTCACCTAATGAATGGCCCAAATTGACTATGAAATTACAACATTCTACAAGGAAATTTTACATCACCCCCCCTGACCCTCCTAGCACTGTACATTTACGAGTGGTGTTGCCACCACATTACGAACTAGGGTCCAATGCAGTCATACCTCTGAATAAAGAAGACAATCGGGCTCCACACCCAACACAACCCTACATATGAATCCTATATGTTACTGACGAATGGGGTGAGCTACTCATCGTTCTGGATCTGCATTTGGTTCTCTGCTTTGTCTAGCTTTGCATATGACTTCATCATCTTGGGAAAGTGAAGCATGGCTCCTTTATATCTCATTGTCCATTCCTACACATGGGTGATAATAATGTGTATGTCTATGTATCTACGACTTTAGACAATCTTTCTTCTCTACTACTTGAAACCAAATAGATGGATAACTACCTTATGCATGGTGACAAATCCTTCATAAAGTTTCCTCATGGTGGCCTCAAGAGATGATACTTCAACAAATATCAACTTCCTCATTTCTACCATTGCAGATCTTGCAAATTGTTCTTCTTTCTTCCTAGCTGCATACAAGTTCTTTTCCATTTATTCATTCTCTACTAACATGAACTTGACATTTGAACTTCTGGCTCCTTCATAAGCCATAACGCAATCGGCCATGGTGCCTAGATGTTTTCTGACATGTGGAACTAGCACCCTTTCCTTCATAAATGTAGGTGATGCGTGATCATCCAGGAAATTATTTCTCAGAGCCTATACAATCCTTTATTGCAACTCATCAAATGTAAATTTGTACACATCCATCACAGAATCCTCATCAATGAGAACAATCTCTCCTTGCTTGCTCAGGACTGGTTCTGATACTAAAGGCCATTGATACTGCGGGGAGACCTAATATTATCTCGGCATGTGGTCGGTATCTTGGTCATGTGGATCTTGTCCCAACTACATGTCCATTGCTTCAAAAATTTACTCATTCTATTGAGCAAGCTCTTGATCTTGCATTTGGTCACCCTCTTCTTCATCTTTTGGTTGTTATGACTCCTCAACTTTTATAGGTACAGTTTTTTCTATGATCACTCCTTGCCCTTCTTCTTATTCTTGTTTTTTCTTCTCTTCCCTCTCTCTCCTTCTTATCTCCTACTCTTATTTAAACTTCTTCTTTGTTTCTTGCAACTTTCTTTCTGCTTCCTCCAACCCTTGCTTCTCTCTCTTCCTTTAGTTTTCTTTCTTTATGCATTACTGCCTCTTTGGCTCTGCTAGCAAGGTTGCTTTCTCAATGAGAGGATCTTCTATGAACTTGTAACTTTTCTCAGTCTCTGGTTTCTTAACAATCATCCTCTTTCCCTTGTCTCATGCCAATTTTCTGCTTGTTGTCGTTGTTATTATTGCTTCATGTGGTGTTGTTTCTTATAGAGAATCTTTCCATTCTATGGCTATGCTGACTAGTTCATTAAGCTTGGAGTGGTTGTAACAATATCTCCAAGGGTCCTCCTCTGCCTCATGACATGCCCCGTGGATCCATGGGTAATACACCCTTGCACAGTGGTTCTTGCAAATATCATGGGGATCATATGGATTGTAATCTTTGGTGCCAAAATCATACTTTGCTATCACCTTGGATTCAACATCCACGTCTTTCAAGTTCTTCATCTCATACAATCTAATCCACAAAGGAAGAGTAGGCCATGTTCCTTCTTCCTCCTATGCAGCCCTGATGATAACCCTGTGGAGATGTGATATGTGACCTCTTGCATGACCAACTTGTCCATGGAAAACCTTGTTAGAACATGTAGAGGCTTCTCTTCGCCAAACATCGTGATGAAGGTGCCACTGCGTGAGGCATACCAATATGCAATGTTAAGTAATGCCTTCATCGCTTCTTGGGACATGTAAGGTAGGTCCTTCTCAAAGATCAAGTTATACATTGGGGTGATGAAATGGTCAGCTAGATTTGCAATAACTCCTCGTTAGCTACACTCAGAAAGAAAATTGTAATAAATATTATTGGCATGCTCCTATGGTGTCAACATCCAACCCATGCTAGGAAACTGATTATGGGCATAGATTGCATCAAGTAAATACATGGACATGTAGAATCTATCTTACTCATCCTTGGGCATATTTCAGGCATTAGTCACATGGACTTTCAACTGATGAGCCAACATATCTGACTAGTTGAATGATTTTCCATCATTCATCAGATGGTCCAATATATCCACCCAATTATACATGAAGGTCTCTGTGCTCTCTTGACCGTACAATCTGCATGAAAAGATGATCAAGATGTGGTAGTACTTCCTTAGTGAATTCATCTTGTAAACATGATTACGCATGGATCTCGTTGACAGCTCCTTCACACATTGCTTTATAATATCCTTGGTGTTTACATAGTTGTGGGTGGCATAGAAAAATTCATCCATGCGGTTAGATGACCAAGGTAAGTGATATATCTGATGATAATTCTTTATCTTGAAGGTAGAAATCTATGTTCCACTGGCACTGCTCACTATCATAGTCTCAGGATCTGTGTGTGAGACAATTTAGTTGATGATGTCTGTGCATGGGAAGGCGGGGTACCTACATGTAACCTTTTGTAAGCTTGACCAGTGGATATTGACATACACCTACCCATCCCCTAGATATTCCTTGAATTCCCTTCCAAAGATATCCTTGATTTCTTGCCATGATATCTTCATTCCCATTTCAATGAACAATTGAGTGTCTACATAAAATGGTAAACTCACTGAAACCTACTCAACTGCATCCCCAATCCTAATTTCAATAGTATCCTTTGATCCAAATCTCTTGGAAGCTATGTTTCCTATAACTTTTGGAGAGTTTCTCAACAACTATTGTACCTGGAGACAGAGAGGAGCCTCATGGCCCGCAAATATTAGTGTGAAGCCAAAAGCACTTCAAGAAGAGATCATACAAAAAATGGGATTTTTTTGGGAATAATTACACAATACTAGCTCTCAGAGGTGACTGAATTACAACTAGTTCTATGCATTGCATAGTCTCATCTACCAGTGGGGAGGTGTTGCTATTTAGAACTGTGTAATGCATAGTTCAGTTAGGATTAGGCTAGCTGGGACTGCGCATCGTGCAATCGCAGTGCTCAAGGCTCATTACTGGCTCCTAAAACTTTGTAGTGAGAAATTGGATCCAGGTCGTGGAAGTCTTTGTGCAATTCTTGGAGCCAAAGTAGAGCCTTGACAACTAGAAATACGTAGTGCATGCATGGGAGGAGCTAGATCCTTCCCAAGGAATCTGAGATCTTCCCAATGGAAACCTAAAAAGAGTATATATGAAAGTAGAAATGAAGGTGGGTGCAGACATGAGTGAATGATTATGCATGCAAACAAAACACGTGTAGGAATTAACCAAGCTGAATAAAAATGAAGCATGTGGAGAGAGTCTCCACAACGATGATCGCTAGTGCAACAATTTGGTTATGCATGCAAAACTTTGGAAAGGAAATGAAAAACTTAAAAAAGCCCTTCTACAATATAAAGCAATTCAAAATGACAATTCAATAAAATGGGTAAAACAACACTCTCACAAGCCAAGCAAGCAAAAGAGATAGGAAAAGCAGCAAAAGACTAGAAAAGCAAGACTTACCTAGAAACGTTGCGACGACCATGCCGAAGGTTCCTAGATCTCTTCTGGAATGTTAGAGCTATAAGATCGAATGTTAAAATGACCTTTGGGGGCGTCCATTAAATATATTTTGTCAATTTAGGGTTTATGACATGAAGGCCAAAAATCTAGGAAAAAGTGACACTTGGCGGCAATTTCCAAAAATAACTTAGGTGTAACTTTGACTACTAAAGTAGATCCCTATTTTTTAGGGATTATTTTTCAAATTTTTTCTTTTTATTTTTCGAGAAAATTTTTCCATGCATGCATGGAGAGATTGCACAGTTCACAGGGAAGATGGATAACTCACTAGGTTATTCATCAGGCAACTGCTAAGGGAAAGCTTCTGCGCAATTTCTGGAGTGGCTCGAGTTTCCTCTCATGCTCTAAGAAATTTCCCAGTTGAAGGTAGGCTTTTAGGTGGCTATGCATAGTTTTGGAGTCAAAGGTTCAATGTGGGCTTGGATTGTGCAATTCCAAGACTGAAGGTTGATTCTCCCTCAAGGATTCCACAGTTCACTAAGGCAAGGCCAGAACTAGGTTGAAACCAAGTCAAGAGATTGACTTTCTAGGTAGACAGAAAATCATGTTAGAAAACACAAGCCATAAGCAAAAGATAAAACTCATTTTAAGCACAAGTACCTTAGTCAACGTAAGATGAGGTGCTGTGATTTTAGGAGGGAGGCCCCACAATGAAGCATAGGCAAAATTTTGGACGATGGTTGTAGCTTCTACAACAACTTTCTATGAGTATTTCATTATAATTCTACACACTAGAAATACATTTTTTTGGGAATTCAACATTCTAAATTAATCTCCTTTATTTTCTCTAATGATGTTCTTGATACAATTATCATTTCAATCCATCTATTTTCTTGTATAAATTTCCCCATATATTTATTTTTATCTACATCCTCTGTGAATCATAATAAATTGTGTTACAATTACATCACATAAGTCATAAAAATCTTAACGATTTTCTCATATGTCATAGATATACTCTGGTTCCTATTTTTCCTTTTGACAGTCACTTTATTGCACTACAATAATACAACATGATCCCTCAAACATGAAAAACTTGCCATCTTATCAAATTTTGATTAATGACTGTGGATGAACTTTACTTTGATTGGGGGGGGTAGTTGGCACTGACAAATGATTGTTATTTATATTTTCGAACACAATTTCATGTCATCAAACCCATATACCCTGTACAAACTTATTATTATCATATATAGTCAATTATGTCATTTCCATTTGCAAGACCACACTCTGTTGAACAATTAAACAATGGGTGGGAATTCATTTCGATACGAACCTGACATTTAGAAGTTTTAGAAAAGGTACACAACATATTGATTCAATAAGGATGGATAGAGTATTCCAAGCAATTAATGGGGTTCAACAATGAGGTAGCATTGAAATCTACAAAGAGTTTGGACAATGACACAACAATGGTGAGAAATATACAAGTACAAGTAAGTGAAAGTGAAATAGCCGAAGTAACATGGTTTCTAATGGAACGAGAAAAGTGGTATGAGATACACACCTCTCTCCAGAACGTGACCCTTCTGTTGTTGAATACTAGTGAATAATTGATCATAAAAGGGACAGGGTATAAACCTAATTCATTACCTCAACTATGGAACGAAGTAGTAGGGATTTTCCAGCAATACATCACCTGTGAAGGAAGGTATGACATAGTAAGGGGGCATCATCTTAAACTCATGACATCCTTGAGGAAAGAGGTAACTCTGAACCTTCCATACTTTCTTAATTCAGTATTGCATGAGACTACCACTAGATTAAGGATGTCCAAGGACTAAGTTTTGGTTGTAATTCACCATGGACTCATTAAGTTATTAATCATAAGATGTCTTAGCCAAGTTCAACAAATTCAGGAAGGGTTCCTTGGCAACTATAGAGTTTACAAAATTTCTTCAAAATATCATCCACTTTCACCTTTATTGCCACCATTTCACTCACATGATGCAACTCCATAGCCATATTATCTTTCATTATCCTCCATTTTCATGATTACACGGGGTTACCTTTGTGTTTTCCAAAATCTAATGATTTCTAGTATTTTAAGTGAATTTATGGTTAAAACTTAGAAAATGACATATACTTGGTAATACTTAAAAGTGGCTTGAGTTTCATGACATGTGTAGGTCATTTGGAAGCTTCCAAGGCACCCTTATGTGGCCTCCAATGCTGAAATTCGAATTCCCTTCAAGATATGGAAGAAGATCTGGATAAAGGTCAAAGAGGATATGTGTCTCATCATTACCTATTTGAGTTGTAACTTTATGAGATTTTCTAGGGATCTAGGGAGAGAATAATGGACCTCTATTAATAAGGTAGATTATGTTTTTGTACAAATAGGAGAGCCTCCTCCTTTCAAAGGCATGCGAAAAGTTGGAGATACTCGGGTGTACAAGTTAAGATTACTCATGTTTGAATGAAATTTAGATTTAGCACCATGCTCATGAGTGATGTTCACCTCTTTCTGGTAATTCCTGCATTGGGAGGCACTCAAATTTCCATATCTCATGCTTTTGGATTGGCCACCTATAATGTGTGAGATTTATTGTTTTTATAGATTAAGATTTATTGCTTTCATAGATTGAGATTTATTTTCTTTCATATGTTTTCTTGTGTGAGAGGTTAAGAATGATTGTTTTTGGTTTCATTTCATGTCATGTGGTTTTTATTATTCATTTCATAGGATCTTGATTTGATAATGAACACATGCTCTCTTAGAGTAGATTTCATTTCATGCAATTTTAGTTCATGCAAGTTTGGTAGATTAAGATTTCAATTCTTGCAAGTGTGATAGCTTGAGATTTCAATTCCACACACTGTACTATAATTTCTTTTGAATTTGTTGTTGAATTAGAATAGGTGAATTTGGTTTGTCGTTATTTGGTTTCATAGTGAGGTTTTTCTAAATTGGAAGTTAATTTCTAGCATATACAGTGTGCATGCTTCGTAAGTTTTATGAAACCCCCAGGTTGATAATTAAATGATAGGTAATTAATTTGCCTCAACAGAAACCCTGACAATGGTCAAGACACTCCCTTCAAAAATGAAACAGTCGTCAAACATCTAAGGATATTCCAGAAATTTATGAGCAACTAGAAAATGGAAATGAGGAAAATTTAACTTAACAAATTGTAAAACCTCAAAAACTCAGCAGAGCAAAGAAAAGGATGGAATTAGATATAGCTTCTCTAACTTAGAGAAGAAGGAGGTTAGCTAGAATTGTGAGGTAGGGTTAGAGTTCTTTGAACTCTCTTGAGTAGCTAATAGAAGAAAATTTGACTCAAGGAGAATAAAAATCAACTCAAAATGTATCAACGTGAGAATAGATGGAGTAGGAAAAAATAATAGCCCAAGAATTAGAATGGCTAGAGAGTTTACTAGATACTGTGAATTTTAGAGAAGTCACGAACAATTCAATAGAAAAACTTGAAATTCATTCTCACAATCCTCTCGACTAGGGAGCTTCACCAAATTGGCTAACTGTAACTTCTCCTACCAATTCTGCAGCGATGGTTATCCTGGAATCAAATAACGATCCTGAAATTGTTTCTTCTTAGGGGTGTTCTAGATACTTTGTTTATACTTTACTAGAGCCTTTCTCTCTAGAGGGAATGACTCCACAACCTTTTGAAAATTTGATTAATGAAGAACAGGATGATGGCATTGGATTTTCAGTTGAACCTCAGATTGATTTCCCTAATGAGGACTTCCTAAAATCTAGAACTAATGCAATGACAAGGGAAGCCAAAAACCTACCAATAGTCAAACCCACTGAGGAAACTATTGTTGAAGAAGCCAACATAGTAGTTGTTGTTTCCTCCCTAGTAGCCTTGGTTAGTTGTTATGTTCAGTTAACCATAGGTACTAATGCTGGGAGAAATAAAGGAAAAGGGAAATTTCAAAAGCAAATTGATAAATTAAAGAAAGAAAATAAGAGATCATGAGGAAAAGTACAACAACTAAATAATTGGTTACATAGTAGTAATTAGTTTCATAGAGATTATGTGAAGAGGTCTAAATAAAGTAGGAAACTTAAGAAATGGAAGTCTAGACTAATGTTATATCTGTCCTTAATAAAGTTATTACCTAGAGAGACTTTGTTCTTGCTACTACTAAAGTAGGAATGTAAGCTGATCTAGTACAATAAATGATCGATTCTCCTCCTACCCTTATTAAAATAGGAATTCATAATGATCCACCATTTAATTTTAATGACAGAGGGGTACAAACAAAATAGGTGCCTCCCTATACTCCCTTGGTTGTAGAAGCCTCCATTAGGGTCCTACATGAAATTATAGAGGAATACCAGTAGACTATATCAAGATATCATGGAATAGTGGTGCCTTAGAGATAACACCAAGAGTTACTTCAACTATTTCAAGCTATGAAAGAAAAGCAACATGACAGCTATGCAGAACTAAGAGCATATGAAAATGAAATACAACTTATAAAGGATCACCTTAAAATCATTGCAGAAGGAATTTTTTTGTATTTATTCAGATGCCTTGGCATGTAGGTCCCCAACTTGAAATTATGCTCTATATTTACTTGACCAATATCTGTTTCTTAAAGTGAAGGAAATAGAATCTAGACAACCACATCAATTCATAAATGTACTCAATTTTATTTCTACTTTTCAAAGAGAGGACAAGTATACACAACATCTTTTGTAAGCTATATATGCATAATTGATTTATATAAGAGCAAGTAGAAAAAAATATTATCCCAATCATTGTAGATATTCAATTTCAATATTTTATATCATTTGCTAGAAACCAGATAAATTGGATGAAGGCTTATCATATCTTCTAGAGAAGGGAGCATGGTCTGGATCTCTGGGTTAGAGGGGAACCTAATAACCCCTTCTACACACAGATTTGTCATGGCATTTTCATAACGAAACCTAGTGTTTCTCTTGAAATTCCACAAACCCAATATGATGTATTGCACTCGGGAATGGAATATTGGGAAGATATCAGAGATGAGGCTCTTCATGGAGCTAAGGAAATATTGCAGGTATCACCCAATGAATTCAAGAATAGAGAACCTTTTGGTTATTACAACTTTTGGTATACCATGACTAGAGTAGGAAACTATGTTCACTTGGTATTGGAAAGAGGTATCCACTAGATAGGATGTAGGTATTGATTCCCTACGATATGGTACCCCCAGTCATTTTATAAATCTAATTATGACTTATTAGAAGTAGGTAAGCTTGTGTATTTTGAAGAGCTTCAAAATAGAAATGGCTTCAGGCATAGAGGAAAAGAAGCTTATGAAGCTTACTCCTTGACTGTCCTACACGTTAATCATTTATTTTGATGAGGTCATCCGAAAGGGTCAGTTGGGGGGTGATGTTGGGCCTCATATTTTTCATATTTCCCTTTCCTTAGTTCTTAATTTTCATATTATTTTCCAAGTATTTCTTGTGATTAGGCTATGCTAATTTGTGTAGTATGGACTTTAGTAGTATTTTATATGAATTCATTATTTCATTATTTTATGAATGGATTTGATCATTAAAGTGTTATTTTCTAGTGAATGCATCCTCATTATTGGACAGGAATCTATTGATACATTGATACTTGATGTTGCTTCCTGGAATGGTCATGGGATATTGTGTAACCCCCAGGTTGTTACACTTTGTTTGGATCGAATTAGTTAAAGATGACCTATCAACCTAGTCTTTCGGATGGATTAAGATATTTGTAACTTGAACGAGCATCCTGAGAATATTTATATTCTTAGGATCAGTCATTATTAAAAATAGATTCTCTAATCTTTATCTTTTACTGATATTATATAAAAACTAGCATTGAACCTCGAAAGGGGTTTTTCAAGTTATAATCTTATTTTTGACACAAGCTCAGACTTGTGATTACATTAATTGTAATTAGTTTACTGTGATTGAAAGAAAATGTTTATTACTTAGATCTAGTCTACCATGGAAAATTTTAGGGGCTAATGTTCACCTAGTGGGCTAATTTTCCATTATTTGTCCACAAAAAAAAAATCACCAATTACCAATTTTTATAAAAGACGATTCACCCAAATTTTAGAATATAAAATTATTTTACCCTAAAAATTTCCAACATTATATAGAGACTATATATAAAATCATTATAAATTTGAATAATTTTACAAATATATCAATAAACATTTATAATTTTCATATTAGGGAGATTCGCCAATGTTTTTAAACTTCAAGAAAATTTCGCATCCTTAAAATTTTCCTTGTAGTCTACTTTGTTGATCTCTTCATGAGGAAATTCAATTTTGGGTTTGGACCTGATCTTGGAAACAATGTTGTCTTTTCTTGTATCATTAATTTGGTGTTTGATTCTACTATTCCAAATTTTTCCTTTTGTGTAGTTGTTTTGAATTTATCGATGTTTACATCGTATGCTCTATTTTGAATCAAGTTTATTGAAATTGCTATACACTAGACCTATCATAGTTAATATGTTAAGAGTAGTGTTCTTTCTTTTTATTTCCTACAGATGATCATATATTGATATTTTGTTTGCGTAATTGCTTTCAACAATGTGATTTTGTAGTATTACCTTTCTATTCTATATTGATTGTTCCTTAATAAACAACTTCTTGTTCAATATGTCTTCTTTTCTTCTTTCCTTCAGAAGCCTATAACAGTTAGTATTTTGAATAGTTTACGATAATTGGAGATTGGTTCTTGGGTTGATTCCTTTAGTATTGCAGCTTTGCATTTCAACAGGATCCTAGAAGCTAGTAATATTTGCATTCATCTTACATAAATTGTGTTGATAACCTTGAAATATAAAGATGAAACCTAGGGTTGATAAATTAATGTGCACTAGTTAGTCGGTCCTTTTAGGACAGATTAATTGGCCCAACAAAGACCCATAATTTTTTTAAAGGAAAATACCTCAATTAGATTAATTAACCAATTATTAAATATTTTCCTATGTCTAACTTTAGAAAACTAGTTAATTAAATCATATTAATTGAGGTAAATTGATTTTCCTCTACACACTTCAGGAAAAGTGACTTGATGTGGTCAAGATGAACTTATCCATTGATTGTGATTAGATCATTGTCGTTGGTTTCTCAATGAGAGATTAGAAGAGAAGTTCAATGAGGCTTTATATATCATTAAGGAAGTGTGATTTGCAATGATAGCAAGGGTGCAAAGGGAGACACCAATAGTGGGTTTTTAGCTTTGAGTTTGGGAAGAAAATTTTTGGACAATATTTTATCGATGATTTCCAATTTCTAGTGACAAGAAGGATATTGATTTTGTTGAAAATGTAGAAAGGAATGGCTTCTTTGACTTGTGCCTTAGTCAAAGATGGAAGTTCAGGTTTGGTCTCGTATTTGCTTGATTTAGTTGTTAGTTAAAATGTGTTATGTGTCCTATCACTAATTTATTGTCAGTTAATTCAAATTAGATGGGCTCCAATGAGTTGTGGAATAGTTGATGGATAAATTAGCTATATAGTGGAGTTAAATCTAGCATTTGTCAGTTAACTAATATCTAATTCTAGGATAGTGATATACTTTAGTTTATTTGAGTAGTTGAATTTCCATTAACTCAACTTACTCTCAGTTAACAACAACAATTGCTAAATTTAGCCCTAGTAGGTCATGCAATTAAGATTTCCTATTGAAATTTAATGAAGGCATAAATGTATTTATTTATTGTACAAAGGTTTTTTGGAGAGTCTTGAGGAAAATAGAATATAAATTCTATTGGGAATTGCACAAGGAAATATGAGAAATTCATATTTTTTAGGAGTAGATTTGCGCTAGATAATAGGAGCTCCTAGCAAGGCTTATTTTCCAAAGTGTTGGTTAAGTATTGTGTAGATTTTATTAGTATTCTAGGGAGCTTCAGGATTGAAGAAAATTCTATGTAATAGCTCATATTTCTCAATTAATTTCATACAAGAAAGAGGGGTTTCACCCAGTTGGGTCCCCTAGATATATTTTGTATTTTATGTGTGATTATGTTTCTTTTCATTGTTTGTCTACACAGTTTTTTGCTAGGGAAATATTGTGTCTTTTATGATTATCATTAGCATTTGAAAACTTTCAAAGATTTTATATATGGTATCAGAGAAAAAACAAGATAGAGACTGAGTTCCTTTATCAGATTCAAAGTGATTTTGAGAGAATATCAATTAGTGTAGGAATTCTACAAGTGCATGAATCATGTCATCCTGTGTTTTGAGGACTTAACATGCCCTAGAAGGGACCTCAAGAGTTTTTGTATGGAAGTAAAAAATGGAGGTTTTGTTAAATGATAATGGGGTTTTGGAATACATAGAGATTGATATTCCTAAACCTCTAGCATCAGATGCACAACAACAGACTCACTTGAAGAAGGACATTGCCAAAGCTAGGAAAATGATCCTAGAAGGAGTCAGAGACCACATTGTTCCAAATTTTCATGGGAAGGGGACACCATTCTAGATATCAAAAGCCCTTACAGGTATGTTTGAAAGTGACAGTGATGCCAGAAAACTTTCTTTAAAGGAAAATTTGAGGAACATTCAAATAGGAAAAATGAGCCCATTATTACATATCTATGTAGTTTTGCCCAAGTGAGGGATGAACATGGAGGTGTTGGAGAGATAGTTCCACTAGCATACCTTGTGAGCCTTGCTCTTCTTGGGCTTCATAAATCTTGGAAAAATTTCGAGGATGTAGTGAATGGCAGAGATAAGCTCCCTGATTTAGAGAGACTATGGTAAAATCTTGTGTAGGAAGAGATAGGAGGAACACAAGCGATGGAGTATCATTTGAAAAAAAGATGAGGAGAAATTTGCTCTAGTTGGAAAAGGGAAGAAATTCAAGGGCAAGAAGGCCCAAGGAAAAAATTAGTGTAGTTAGAATGATGGAAAGGAAAAGAAGGATTTTAGCAAGATCAAGTGCTTTCGTTGTCATGAGTTTGGACATTATACGATAAAATTTCCAAGTAATAAATTCAATAAGCATGTTGTAGCAGCAACAGTAGTAGAAGAACTCTCTTCTCAATTAGAATTGGATTTCTATTTTATAGCTTGCATGAAAAGCTCAATTCGAGGTAGTGTGTGGTACTATGATTCAAGGGATTCATTCCACATGATAGGGAAGAAATATATCTTGAGAAATTTAGAGGAGAAAGACATGCAATTCCATATCGAGCTTGGAAATGATGGTAGATATATTGTAACCACCCTCCTCCCACATCTACCTAAGTAACCAGCCAATCGAGGTAAACATGTGATGAGAGGCTACTATGATACAATTCAACCTCCTTATTGACCTTAATGGAATGGAATCGATGAAAACACCTCAACCATATGTTCCACATCAACAACAACACTCCCCAGACACATTCGAGCCACATCCGAGCCACTCAGGAATCATGCCCCTTAGTCCCACTAAATTTCTTGACCTATTGACCTCTAGATGCTCTCATGATATGGGCATGCTAGTGTCCAGGGACCTCTAGATGCTCTCACAATCATGCATGCCTATGTCTAGGGACTTTTGCTAGTAGAGTTGTTTTGGAGTCCAAGTGATTTAAGGCACTTTTCAAGCCCATGATTCTAGCCACTACCTAGAATTTGCTATAACTTTCGAAATCCATTAAACAAATGATGAAAAGACTAATAAGAAAAAAAATAACTCTAGTACTAGGCCTGGACATCCCCAATTGGGGCTGACATTCTGTCAAACACTTGGCATCAATACAATCTACATGTCTAAGATACAAGATGAAGCATGAATGATTGAAAACTCTTATGAGACATGACAACAAGGATCACCACCTTCTCCCTTGAACTATTATGACATCAATTAGGTTGTGCATCTATGATTTAACAATTACAAGTAAATAAATGAAATAACCGTGACATGAAATAGTCACTTAACCATTCTTATAACTAGCATAAGACCATAGAAATAACAATGAGATAACAACCACTAAATCCACATATAAATAAGTACAAAAGAAAAAGAGATTTGTTTTTATTAATCATAGAAAACTCTGACCAGGTTCGAGACTTCCATGTACCACCTGACTGTAGGCATGGCTGAACCAAATATTTCTTTCAACCAGCCACCTCTATGCCATATTCCAAGAATGAATGTGGGATCTCATGGATAAACCAATCCAAAAACAACCAAGGAAATACATAGGTTAAACCACCTCCACACTCACCAAATTGTGATCACACCAAAATGAGTGCTCTGATCACAAAAATAAGATGAACATGGAATGACATCTGTAATCCATCAGTATCCTCGAGGAATTTTCCGTCTCCTTGTTTGTCATGATTTACCACAATCCAATCTCAAATCACCAAGCCCTAGATTAAGACTTGTCTCTTAGGGTTTACTGTAATCCACACTAGGTTACTAGACCCTAACTAAGACTGCTCCCTTACGCTTTGCCGTGTATCCTGCCAAAACTAGTCAAAGGATTCCTAGGCCTTTGGGAATGAACCTTGAGACCACCTCTGCCCCGGATTCCAAAATCCATATGGAAAATCCAAAGTTCAAAATCGAGATAAACATCCCAACACACTATGGAATTAGGAAAAAGTCAAGGCTAGGCTGAAAACCACTGTCATACCTGACAAAACCATGCCACCAACAATAAGAGAACCATTCACCAACATGAAAATCCATGCATATCAAAACCAACAAGGAAATTACACATGCAACATGTTACCTACAAATATTCCTGTTGAAACTACTTGATCCTTCCTTTCCTTTCTTGATCCTTTCTTTCCTTCCTTTCCTTTCCTTGTTTGTCCCTTGCTTTCTTTTGCATTCCTTGCTCCAAAACTTGAGCAACATCTTGAGCCCAGAGCTTGCCAACTAATCCTCATAAGCCTTTTTATCAATGAGGCCTCTACTTCTACATTTCCATTATTATTGATCATTTCCTCCTCACATGCAACCTGTGACCTCTCACCCTTATTTTCTCCTAATTTCCTTTATTTTCATAAATAAATGTGCTAAAAATGTCTTTTCCTTTTTCAATGTCGTTAGCCATAATAAATTGAAATCAACACCCACACCAGGATGTCATGTCCAACATTCATATTGGAATATGTGTCTTTTGAATGTGGTCTTATTTCACATTTTTTAACTTTTATTACATGCAATTTTCACCAGGGGTGTTAGAGAACCCTCCCCCTTGGGGAACACCATCCTCAGTGTTAAACCACACCAAGACCTCAACAAAACGGCAAAAAAACAAAAATACTTCCCATGGAGCTTTATAACTTAGCTCGTTGCATTATTTACAATGAATGACCTCCTCAAAACAAAAACATCACGACAACGTGAAAAACATACCGTTTGTTGGGGCTTTATAACACAACTCATTACAGTATTTACAATAACCACATATACACATATGAACATTTACTAAATCAAAACATAAGAGGATATCGCACTTGTATCAATCAATAAGGGAATATAAATGCACACACGTCCACCCTCATAGTAATACCAGTATTTAACTCCTTCCCAAGAAGTTCAGAATCCACTGTCATAGTCAAAGCTTCATCTAATGTCCAACACTATAATCCTGTGCCACATGTCCTCTCAGTGAACAATTACAGACTCATTGTTCCAGGTCATACTCCCAATGTGGATATGATTCCATTTGGAAATGTTCATGACAAAAACAAACATATCCTCGACCTTCCCTTCTCTACTACACAATCCCTCAAGAAATCTAGTCACCCCCTTCCTTGCAGTCAGTCACCTTCTAAGTTCCCTGACATCCCCTATTTCGAGTGATCCATCCCTTGGAAAGTCTTCCTCGCATCGTAAATTCAAATGACCAAGGAATATACCTACCTCAAACCATCATATTGGTCATATCATGCTCACGGAAATCAGTGGACACTATTGGGTACCGCTATCCCACAATGGCCCTACACCTAAAGTTCTTTGCCAACATATTGCTGCATGTTCCAATTTCTTTTGTCATTTCTACTAATTCTTTCAGTATATTCAACCACCGAACTGAGCATGTTATTGCATTCTTGTTCGAAATACATAATGTCCATTAGAATCAAAATAAATTGAAATAAATTCACATCATACCTCAATGGTAGCTCGTCAATATGGTACACTCGAATCCTATTTACTTCTTGTCACAACAAGTCAAACTAGCATCTTTTATCAAAACATCATGTATAAACATATCACATCATGTTATCTCAAAAAACAATCATCATAGATGAAAATTGTAAAACACATGTAACCATCATAAACCTGAATCATAGATCACATGTAATCATCATGGACCATAATCATAGCTCACATGCATAATAAAACTAAAGTGAAATATTGATACTTATCCTTTAATAAATCCTTAGCTTCTACCTTCTTCCTTATTCCATACGCACTCTAAATCAATTGCCACACCTGGAAAACACCCATTTCATTATCCTCAACCATGTACACATACACATAGTGTGCATTACACACATACAACCACACTTGACATACAACACCATGCAATACATGCACCTACACCTAACATACAAAACATACACCTACACCTAGTGTACAATACAACCCAATACATATTCCTACATCTAGTGTACACCACAACACAATACATAGACGTAAACCTCATGTACAACACAATGTATATATGTACATAGGGTACAACACCATGAATACACATGTTATGATACCACAACTACACCATGCACATACATAATACCACATGTACACCAGTACCACATGTACATCATCTACATAGTATAATCTATACACAATACCCCCTACATAATGTCTACACAACTTCACATGTACATGACACCACATTTACATTGTACCACCCATAGAAAGTGTCAAAACACCACATGCACAACATGTACACAACACCACATGTACATAGTGCCATATACATGGCATGTACACAACACCATATGTACAAAATGACACAATACCCCTTGTACAATCATGCACACAACAACATATGCACATAGCACCACATGTACAACATGAACACAATACCACATGTACATAACAATGTGTCTCCAACATGCGCATATCATCATTTGTACACAAAATTGTATATCCAACATCTACACAACACCATATGAACAGAACGTCACATATTCAACGTGTACATAGCACCATCTATACCCAACAATGCATATGCAATATTCACACAATACTATTTGTACCACCCTGTACATAACATTTCATAAGCAACATGTGCACACAATATATATACATAATACCACATGCACACAACATCACACATGTAATGCATACAACATATACAACTTATGCACCATAGTAGCACCACACATCCAAAACCACATTGTCCCTACTAAGAAACCTTTCTTCTAGTGCCTTATCCATGCTTGTCCTAGCATGCCGTAGACTACACTACTTTCATTTCATTGATGTATCCCCTAACCTAACCTATACATAACCTAAAAATACTATAATCACATAAAATCAATTCATATCCACATGATACTGACCTCATAGATTTGTTAGGACTATTCTTCCCACTTGATTCCTCATGAACCAGGAACCTCTTCATGTCATTCACCTGTGTAGGCAATCATTCCTTCACAAGAATGATTTCCAATGACCCTGCCAGACATAAACATACATACATATATATACATATAAATATTAGCATTCAATAATCATGATACTATCAGAAAACGACATACATATATAGATATGTATATAAATATCAGCATAATCATGATCATAACATAATTATTAGATAGAATAAGGTCAAGGTTGAGAGAACTCCCTTTACCTATGCACACCATGCACAACATCGATAACAATTATTCCCAACATAACCAAGGCATTGGATGCCTTAGATCCATTTACTTTACGCTTCCAGTTAGCTTTCTCATGTTTGTCTTGCCACCATCCATTTACACTAATGGACCTAACCAACTTAGCCCACTGTCATTCTCTTTCCTTCAACTGCCCTTATACATGCATCGACTTCATCTAAGTCTCACATCACCTGTTGGAATTCATTTGGCTCTCCCCAAACTCCACTAACCTTCCTCTTTCCCAAACAATTTCCAAGACTCAAAACTTAAAAGGAAAGAATAAGAAACAAACAAGAAGAAAAGCATGAAAGCTAATAACATTACGACACCACAAACAAAGTGGCATGATCATGCACTAGACATAACAAAAATGAAAATCAAGTGTAATAAAATCACAAAAGATCAAAAGCAAAAGACTAACCACAAACACCATGACTCAATACCCATGTTTCCCAGTGCTTCTAAGGGAAAGCCCAACCAAAGCCTTCTTTGAGATTTCATGGCAATCTCCCTTTCAATGCAATCCCTTGCATCATACTACCATAAACACATAAATTTTAGTGCTTAAATAAACATAACAATACACTAGTTACCTTGTCTTGTTGTGGCAAGAACATTTCCTTGTGACTAAACATGTCCATGTCATCTCTCAAGGGACTCCAATTTCCTGGATGGATCCACCTATAACTAGAAAATAATTGATCTACTTGTCAAATACATGTTCATAACTATAGCACTTCGCATAACGTCAGACATAATCAATGTTAAGAAGATTTCTTGTATGCAAAGCACTCATTCATTTGGAATTAGGGTTTCCAAACATAGCCAGAGGAATTATTTTCCAATTTCTTTCTTTTACCCTTTTTACCTTGTTGCTATCAAGGCTTACTATGTATTGTCACATCACCCACCTATTAGCTATATAAACACACCAACTATTACCTTGTCATGTTAATACCAAGCATGTTTCCTACAACTATTTACACATGTAAACCACATGTTTTGAATATCAATACAATCATATCTATGAATTTGAAATAAACCTTTACCAAGACTAGCAAACATGTCGTAATCCATAGTCAACTCTTAGTCATTAGACATAACGCTATAACTATCACCTACTACACACAACTACATATCAACTGCCTCAACAAATATGCGTTAGTACAATCATCTTAAAACAAGATCATTTAAACACATACTCATATTATGCATTTTAGCAAATGTTCAACAAACTTGCAAACATACCATGTTAAATAAATCAACTAGATGACATAATAAACACAAAATATTCAAACAGCAAATATACGACATAAGAAAACCCATACCTGAATGTATCTCAGGGGAGGTTGTCTTCTCTACACAATCAATCCGAACTAGCATGGTATAGCTTTCTGACGTATCAACTAAAACATAAATAAGGTCATGATATCCATAATAGTCACTAGATAAGATGTTCACATCACAAACTCATAAAACATTATAATTCATACATAATAATCACATATTCACTGTGAGTCTAGATTAGTATGACATAATATCACATTATATTAATTCATACCTAAATTTCACAACCCTAAGCATTTGCATAGACCAATCCTATTTCGTTTGATACATTTAACATGAAGTTCTTAATGTAATAACCCTAACCATCAAGTTTACTAGCATATAACACCAAAAAGGTATATATCATGTTCATCAATAACATATAACCTAATCATCATGTTATCCAGCATAAAACAACACTAACAATGCATACAACCACATATCACTAAAATTCATGAATATCTAACACGTGCATATGACTACACTAATCAGCTAGATCTATCATGTATGTAACCATAACATCAATAGAATGAAAGGAATACACATAACCATAATGTATATAACAATCCTTAACCTACATATCTACATTCCCAACATACAAACATGTATGATGACATGCTCTTGCTTTGAGGTCCAATGTTTCAACTTCATTTTAATGATATGCATCTCCTTCTCTATCTTAACCAACACATTAGCATCATAGCATACCAATAGCATCATGATGACCTAATTGCATATAATGAACTCATGCATGGAAACATTCACCATGAAAATGCATGTTTAACAACATATAGACCCTAACATTCATAACAAATGCATAATAGACATGCACTCATGACAATCACATCAAAAGAAAACACCATCAACTTCCACAATGACTACCACTATGCATACACAATAGGCACATAATCCACAAAAATACAAAACATATATACAATCAACATGTATGCATGAAAAACAAATTCACCCAAGGAGAGTGCAACCATGTGTTTATACAAATTTGTAACCACCCTCCTCCCATATCTGCCCAGGTAACCGACCAACCAGGGTAAACATGCAATGAGAGGCTAATATGTTATGATTCAACCTCCTTGGTGAACTTAAAGAGACATAATCAATAGAAACACATCAACCATACCTTCCACATCAGTAGCAATGCTTCCAGGAGGCATCCCAAGCACTTCAACATCCTGCCCCTAGGTCCCATTGAATTTTTAGAGCTATTGACCTATATAAGCTCTCATTCTATGGGCATGCCAGCATACAAGAACCTTTGGACACTCCAACAAGCCTACATGCCTACGTCCAAGGACTATTTCTAGCAGACCTATGCCAGAGTCCATGGGATTTAAGGAAATTTTGAAGCCCATAATTCTGCCCATTGCCCAGAATTTGTTGTAACTTCTAGAATCCATTGAACAAATGACAAAAAGACTAATAAACCAAAAAAAAACTCCATGACTAGGCCTAACCATCCCCAACTGGGACTGACATTTTGTCAAACATTTGGTATCAATACAATCTACAGGTATAGGATATAAGATAGAGCATGAACGACTAAAAACTCTTACGAGACATGACAGGAAGGATCATCGCCTTCTCCCTTGAACTGTTATGACATCAATTAGGTCTTGCATCCATAATTTAACAATTACAAGTGAATACATGAAATAACTGTGACATGAACCAACCACTTAACCATGCTTATAACCAGTATAAAACCATGGGAATAACAGTGAGATAACAACTATGAAATCCACATATAAATAAGTACAAAAGCAAGAGAACTTAACTTTTATTAAACATAGGAAAATCCAACAAGGTTCAGGACTTCCACGTACCACCCAACCATAGACTTGGCTGAAGAAAATATTTCTTTCAACCAATCACCCTGTGCCATATTGCAAGCATGAATGTTGGATCTCGTGGATAAACCAATCCAAAAACAA
>APFE031320834.1:67839-127314 GCA_000404065.3 Pinus taeda | reverse complement strand
CCCCGGACCCCCGCGAGGGGGACAAGTCCCCCCCGCGCCCCCCCGCGTGGAGGGGTGTACAGAACTTCCTGGCGTATACATCTAGCTGAAACAACGACCTTTGAACAATCATGCTCCACACACAACACTCCACCCTCACCAAACTGTGATCACACGAAAACCGGTGCTCTGATCACAAAACTAAACCAAACTTGGAATGCCATATGGAATCCATCACTATCCTTGAGGAATTTTCCATCTCCTTATCACTTAGGCTTTACCGAAATCCAATCTCAGATCACTAGGCCGTAAACCAAGATCTATCTCTCAAGATTTACCACAATCCACACCAAATCAGTAGGCCCTAAATTGAGACTCCTCCCTCTGGCTTTATGTGTATCGCACCAAAATCGGTCAAGGGATTCCTAGGCCTTTGGGAATGAACCTTGAGACCACCTCTACCCCGGATTCTAAAATTCATCAGAAAATCCAAAGTTCAAAACTAAGATAAGCATCCCAACAGACCATGACATCTAGAAAAGTACAAGGCTAGGCTAAAAGCCACTACCATACCCAACACAACCATGCCACTGACAACAAGAGAACCATACGCCAACATGAAAATCCATGCATGCCAAAACCAACTAGGAAATCATACATGTGATATGTTACCTGCAAGTATTCCTATTGAATTTGCTTGATCCTTCTTTTCCTTCCTTGATCCTTGCTTTCCTTCATTTCCTTTCATTTTCCTTCCCTTGCTTTATTTTCCCTTCCCTTCTCCACAACCTGAGAAAAAGCTTGAGCCGAGACCTTGCCAAATGATCCTTAGAAGGTTTTTTATCAATGAGGCCTCTATTTTCCTAATTTTCCCTTATTTTCGTTCAATTTCATCCTCACATGAAATATGTGACCTTTCACCTTACTTTTCTCCTAATTTCCTTTATTTTCATAAATAAATGTACCAAAAATGCCTTGTTTCCTTTTAATGTCTTTTCCTTTGCCTTTTCCAATCTCCTTAGCCATAATAAACCGAAATGAACACCCACACTAGGATGTCTTGCCCAAAATTTAGCTTGTTAAACATGTCCCTTGACCGTGGTCTTATTTTTCCTTTGTTAACTTTTATAACAAGGAATTTTCACCAGAGTTGTTACATATATGAAAACATGAGTTAGTATAATGAGATTTAAGAGGGAGTTTGGTTCCCTTCTCCATATCAAGAATGTGATGTATGCTTTAGGATTGAAAAAAAACCTTGTCTCAATAGTAGTCCCTGAAGACAAACGTATGATGTTGTATTCAACAAAGGGAAAACATACCTCAAGCATTTTTCTTTAGGACAATTCAAGAAAATTGATGGCATGATTGAGAACTACTACAAATTGGAGGTTGATGCATGTGCAACCTTAAGTAGTAAGGCAGCGAGTTCCCAAAGTACAGAAGTGGTGGTTGAGTGAGAGAAAGATAGAGCTCTCAAGATGGAGCCTCAACCAATATATCAGTTCCATTCTAAGCAAGTTGGAAATTGGGTTGAACAACAAGATGATGATGAGGACCATAGCCCAGGGCAAGTGGATGACCTCGCTCAGTCAGAAAATTCTAGTATAGGGAACTTTTGAGCCAAATGGGTAGAGGATTTCATTAAGGGAGCTCAAAAGTGAGTTGACTCTCCCAACATCAAGAAGAATACACCTAGGAACATAGGGTAGATGGAACATATGGCTAAAATGGTGAGCTCACAAAGCATGGTGGGAAATAATGGTGTGGGGTCATTAATATGCAATGATTATTGTCACTTGTGAACGTTTATTCCACCTATTTCCACCATTCTTCATCATATCATTTATTATAATTTATCATTTAAATCCATTTTATAAATGATTTATGCTCTCATGGATGAATATTATTTATTCTCCTTTATTTCTAATAAATTGATTATTATGCATTATTTTACCAGTATGTTATAATAAGTTGGTTGTAACCTTATTTACCATTTTTAGCCTCCAAAGTAACTTCCAGATTGAAGATTTGATTTTTAAATCAGCCAACTCAGAAATTCGCTGGTTTAAGGAGTGACAGTTTTACGGTTAAGATTCTGAGCAAATGAAGACGAATTTGGAAAATCCAGAACATGGGTTTTGTCCAGAACGGGCCCAATTATGTTCATGAAGAATAGTTTGCCCAAATTCGGCATGTACAGGGAGAAATATAGGGTTCTTTGAGTACTCTTTTTTGAGATTTGCTGTTGCGGCCGCCCTCCAAATCTTAGCTGCAAAGCCAAATACGCCTTGTTCTTGTTAATCAAATGGTTAGAATCAATCCAATTTTGTAAAACAAATCATGATTGTAATTATCTATGCTTTGATCTTTCTCTATTTAATGAAACCAAAGATCAGAGGAGGGATGGAGAACGACTGTTTTTATAATTCTAAGTTTCAGAACCAACTTTGATCATGGAGTCTTGTTGAGATCTGATTTTGTATAATTTTGTTAATGCAATCAATATAAAGGATTTGGTGTTCAATTCGTCCCTGCATCTGAAGTAAGTTATGGCGGTGCCATTGGAAGCTACGGGCCCGGCTCCAACGGACACTTGTCGTTGTATTGTTATACGGTGAATTGTGTTTGGTTTGCTTATTTCTATTGTTTCAGCAATCTGATATATCTTTCATATGATAGACTATGCTTTATACTTAATATCTGAATCTGAATAAGTTCTTTAACTCATGTCTCTGTATTACGCAAAGTGAATCTATTTGAATTGCATCTATTTCCATAGAAAGATATTTGTATAAATGTTATCATCATTGGATTCATATAAAATAAGTATTTGCGAGGCTTGAAGACAATATTACTTTGTTCAGAAACGTAATCATATCATTCGTTATTCTCAGATTGCTATAGTAGTATAGAACATGTACATACGGATGATGATTTGCAATGATGATTTGTTGTTCCATTTGATTAAACTGTCTACTTGTACAAAAGATTGCTCTTTCTTTGTATGTAAGTTGATGCCAAGAATTGAGAGTGTTGAACTCGCGAGATTTAGTTTCTTTCTTGCCGTTTCATTTTACTGCTATCCATTTCATTTCATGATGCTTTTTGTCATTTCCTTTTTACTTGCATTCATTGGTTTGGTGTGGGAGGAGGATCAAGGCTGTCGTGAGACACAGCAGACGTTATTATGCTCCCAGATCCATGATCCATACTCTAATTCCTTTTGCATCAATTTCTAGAGGAATCAGTTATTGCTACTATATCCTCGATTGATGGTTGTTTGAATGGATGATTTAGTTTAGAACATTTCAGTTTCTTGCTGTTTCAATTAGATTTCTTTTTCAAGCATTCATTTACTTTTGGGTTTTAAGCACTATACTGCAAAACATTACTCTTAAGTAAATAGCCGCCTCAGACAGAGTACACTCTTGAAATAAAAAGTCGTCCCTGGGTTGATAATTAATGTGAAGGTAATTAGGGGTTAAAAAAACCCTTTTTATCGCTCCACAAATGGGTCTTCAAAGTAGGTTCCATATAAGGAGGAAGAGAAGTCTTCTAGTTCAGAGGGAGTAGCAACAACAACAAAGAACTTTGTAGAGTTGACGACAGATCCAAGTGGACAGTTTCTTCTAGGAATCCCTTCCTCATGAAGATGGAGTGTTGAAAATGTAGCAAGGAATGACTTCTTTGAATTCTGCCTTATTCAAAGATGCTAATTCAAATTCATTCTCATAGTTGCTTGAGCTAGCTTTCAGTAACATGTGTGATGTGACCTACCATTGAGTTATTTTCAGTTAATTCAAGTTAGATGGATTTCAGTGATTTGTATAATAGTAGATGGATAAAATTAGATATCTAGTGGAGTTAAATATAGTATCTATTTTTTAACTGATATCTAGTTCTAGGATAGAGATAGACTTGAGTTCAGTTGAGTAGTTGACTTTTTTTAACTCAAATTACTCTTAGTTAACAACAACAACTACTAAATTTAGCCCTAATAGATCATGTAATTCGATTTGCCTATTGAGATTGAATGAAATCACATATGTATTTATTCATTATACATACGTTTTTGTGGATACTCTTGAGGAAAAGAGAAAAGAAATTCCCTTGGGAATTGCACAAGGAAATATGAGAAATTCCTATTTTTTAGGGGCAGATTTTTGTTAGAGAACATGAGCTCCTAGCAGGTTGTATTTTCCTAAGTATTGGGAAAGCCTTGTGTTGGGCGTGGGATCCCTCCAAGGCAAGTCTTTGGGAGTAAAGCCCAAGTTTTGACCAAGTCCATTTTAAAGACTCCGTGATTTGTGGGCGTAGAGCGCGACGATGGTAAATGAGTCAAAGGGTTGTTTGGCCTCATTTTTTAATGTAATGTTATTTTGAGAGATCTAACCATGGTCTGTAGACCATGGGATTGTATAAATAGAGCGAGGCTCTAAGTGTAGAACAATAAAATAAGGAAATCAATTGATGAAGCAGTGATTCAAAGTGTAGAGTAATGTCTTTGGGTTGTAGAGTAGGAGAACGCTCTGTAGCTGAGTGCACAGAGGCCTAGTAGTCTGCAACTGAGTGTGCAGACCCCTGCAGCTGAGTGCACAGGGTAGGTTGAGTTTGTAACCATTGGAAGCATTAATAAAGAGAAGTTTTACCATATTTCTCTGTCTCTTTCCTTGTTTTATGAATTGAAGTATATTGGGTATGAATTGCAAGTTTACTATTTATTTATTGCACAAACTTATATGATTGTGCTGAATAAGTAAATATAATAGAAGGTATATGTTTATGTGAAGATAACTAACTATTATAATAAGATAAGATCCATGGTGTAACTTGGGGAAATAGCGCAGTTCACTACTCTAGTAGCACAAAAGCCCCACAACCCTAGTTAGGGCTGCGCGAAGACAAATATAACAAGGACACAAAGGCCTCATAGGCTAGGGAAGTGCGTGGAGTAACCTGCACAAAGGTATTCACAGTTGGACTAAATCAACCCCTCAGACATCTAAAGGGTGTGGAAACCTAGTTATAGCATCCCCCTAAACTTCTTTGGGTGAGACCTTAGTCCGCTCCATGAACGATTGCCGAAAGCGCTAGTAGTACAAGGATTTGTTTGGCTAATTAAATCTGAACCTGGGTCAGGCCCCAACAAGCCAACAAATGGTTCCATTGCCAGGACTGAAATCTACATAGAGATGTCTGATGTTGTATCATTGGAATCTAACTAAGAAATAAACTGAAGGTTGGTTGAATAGGGGAATTCACGAGTTCGTGGCATAGGAGAACAAGAATCCATGACTATCAAAAGAAGAGTGGTTAGATTGCTACCTATACACAGAGGTCCACAAAATATTCTGCGCATCTTTCCCTAGTGAGGTTTAGCAGTGGATTACGAAGTTAGCAGATAGCCAAGGAAGGTCGAAGCTCGAAAGCCCTATTGTGTGGACCCCAGAGTTGGTGCATAGATTGGAAGTATCGGAGGATAGGATCATGAGCACTATTGATGACTGGCTCAATCGAAGTATAGGAGGATTCATTACTGAGTTTGTGGTAGATACTTTAGTCAGCTATAGTGAGGCAAAGTGATGCTTCCTCAAAGTATTGTGAGGTAAGTACGTTAAGTCTCTGAACACTTGGATTAAAATTCTACCATGTGAAAATTGGATTATGCGAATACATTGATGTTTGGGGCTATGTGAAGTGGGAGAATTTATAGAAACGAAGGTAGTGCAGAACTAGAAACTAGCCCCTTGAATTCACCTTCACGAGGGGTTGAGGAGGAACTCACGAAGGTCTCAATCAACTTGATAAGGCAGAGGATTCCGCACATAGCACCCCCACCCACACCACCACCAGCTTCACCGCCTTCACCCCCATCTTCCTTCGTACCACCTCCACCACCACTGCGAAGCAATATGTCAAGCGCGATAAAGTTTCTGGTGTTCAAGGGACTAGGAAATGAAGATCTCGACCAGTTTTGGTTCGTGATAAAATCTATATGGGAAGCATAGGGAGGTTTAGATGACAATATAGAGAAAGAAACATTCGTCAATTCTCTACAGGATCGCGCGTTGACTTGGTATATTAAGCATTCTAATGACAATTTGAATGTGGGGATTACAGATATCCAAATTACACTAAATAGAGAATTTAGTAGGCAGAAGTCAGAGGCGCATTCAATCATTGGGTTCAAGGAAATCATAATGATACCAGGGAAGACTCCTTTGGATTTGGATCAAATACTGAAGTGCACAATTCATGAAGCTAATATGACTTTGACAGATGGACAACACAACAAATGGTTTGTAGCATTGCTCGCATTTAAGGAATGTGCTGTCACAACAAAGGTTAATGACTCAGGTGGAGGCCTTGGAGATCATGATGAGGCTATATGAGACCCTGATATAGGATCCTAACCTGGGAGTTCAGCAAATCCACACCCAGTTGAAAAACTTATGCCTTGAGATGCAGAGTCTGAAATAGGACAAGACAGCTTGCCACAAAGTGTGGGAAGAGGGATCCTGTGTTAAATGTAAGGGTCAGGGTCATGACAAGGACCACTGCCCAGTGTTTGTAGATTACCTCGTGAGGGGAGGATCGATTCCATTAAGACCAGAGGCACAAGTAGGACCTAGTGTGACACTTACTTTGTGATGTGTGATTTGTCAAATAGGAGGATAACATGCTACGGAAAACTGTCATTTTTTGTAGAATTACACGCAGAATTCACAATAGTTGTTATGTAATTTCTATAGATTAGTAGGACATGATGAGTGTACCTGTAGAAGCTATGAGATGATGATGGATAGGACTCCAACCTATAGGTTTTAGGCTGAAACATGACCCCTTGACCAGAATGTAAGAGCGGTTCGAATCAGATTTCAGGGGCATGGATGAGGCCGAGGTGGAGGACGACCTAGAAGAGGTCACAGACCGCTGATATGTTACAATTGCGGGGGCCTAGGACATTATGCCCATGATTTTATGAATCCAATGAATCCATCATGTTTGTATTGTACCTTGTTTGATAATTAGATTAAGGATTTTCCCACATTAATAGCGAAGCTGCACGACAAGGGAGCGCTCCAACCTCCCCTGACTTAGAACCTACAGATGATGAGGTGTGAGCCACACGAGGAAGACCCCAATGTGAACATTGTTATTTGAAGTGGAATTACGATAGGGGATGATAAAGGCAAGTAGCCTGAAGATAGTACTTGGGTTCACAAGGTTCCAACAAAACTAGTTTGATTTGGAGCATGCTAAGAAAACCTTCATGGAAGCTAGGAAGAGCTTTGTTGATGCCTCCACTTCAACAAGAAAAGATAGAACGGAGCCAAAAATGGACCCATCAATGCTCGCGATGTTCCTAGAAACATGCATGAAGCTACTGGGCGACTGTAAGGTTGTAAAGGGATTGTAGGAACTCATTAATAGATGCGTAGGGACCGCATAAGGAGAATCGCGTGTAGTCAAGAAGATTGGAAAGCGTCTGACGAGGACAAGAAGAGAAATGAGGTTGACTACGTAGATTGGAGAATATGAGATGGACCAAGTAATTTTGGACCTAGGGTCGAATGCAAACGTTCTACTGAAGCAGACATGGGAGCACATGGGAAGGCCTACGCTATAATGGTCTCCTATCCAGTTGCAGATGGCAAACCTGTAAAAGATCGTACCTATGGGATAGTTGTAGGGAATCACTGTGGATATTGAAGGGCCAAGCGTGCTAGTAGACTTTGAAGTGATAGAGATTGTTGATGAAAAGAATCCCTACCCCGCATTATTAGGAATAGATTGGGCCATTGACATGAACGAGGTGATAAATATGAAGAAACGCAAGATGATTTCTGAGAAAAAGTCTTTGCGCTTAGTCATACCTTTGGAACCTATAGAAGGATCATGCTACATAGAGTTAGTGCATGACTATGAAAGCAACGATGACTTAGACTCCATCTACAAGATAATTGCGCAAGAGAAAGATTGGGTAAATCCCACCGCAGATGGACAAATCTCATGGGAGCGTGAAAGCTCCTATACATTGAATTCTGATGAGGAAATAGAGTGATGGTAGAATTGGTTGCATGAGGTGACCATGCTGAACTGTAATATGATGACAAGATCGTTGTGGTGTGTATCGACAGAGGTAAGGGATCTACCTAATTATGATGGGTTAAGCGAGGTAGATGCTTTCCTAAACATATTTGAAAGAGAGGTGCTGGAACAACAACGTTTCAAGGCTTTGAAATGGGTACTACACACTACGCCCATGAGGTGTTGTGGTACGCACCAAGGAAGCTTTGAGGACTGGCACGAATGTAGGAGAATGATGCACATGCACTTTGGGAAGCCTCAGATGTGACTAGTAGACAAGAATAATGGACGGGATGATCCACACATGCAATTTTCCAGTTGGGTATAGGTATATGGTAAATGACCTATGTGGATGCACATGGGCTTCGCTTTCGGGAACACGGTCAATAAGCAGGTGTTGGTGAGGGAATTTCGTGAATGATCCCTCCAGTTAGGACAACAAAGTCTGGAAAGAACAATTGCGCCAAAGGTTACGCATGCAAAAGCCTTTAACGAAGTGTGCGAAGCACTGAACATGGTATATAATGCATAGTGGAGTGACTAGGACTCGCGTGTACCAATATTTATATCGGCTTATAGGAAAATGTTCAAGAAATTGATGGGGCAGATGTCTTCTGGGTTGGCCTATGGATAAAACACTGTAGTGCCAATAGAATATAATATGCCTAGTCCGCGCATAGTAGCACCGGTAGATATGAGGGTTCGTAGAGCCATGGATAAGGGATCGCGCAGTTGAATGAAGAAAAATGCTTGGGACCTGAGGAAGAAATATGACATGGTGATCTTAGGCTCCAAGAACTCATGAATGAAAGAGTGAGGTTAAGGGAGAAAAGTGCTTTGATGGAAGTAGACATCAAGAAGCTTGAGGAAGAAATAATGAAGGATTTTCTTGATAAGAAAACCAGGGTGACAAAATAAGGTACACATGATTACATTAATGAATTTGGGGAATATCACTGGGAGTTGATCAGCTTGATGCCTTGGATTAGACTATATATTACTAAAGGTATCACCCATGGTGGCATGATGCAGATGGTAAAGTATGCGACACAGACAGTAAAATTTAAAGGTAGATTTTTTCCAAGAAAAGTGATGGATGACTAGTTGAAACCCTATAGAGGTGGCGCTGCCACCTGACTAGCTGTGGGAAGTACAATCTTAGCACTCCAAGCAGTTGAAAGGAGGTGTGGGACTATAAACTATTATGCCCGAGAGCTATGCAATGTCGAGGTTGTTCGCAGGAGAAAAGTGTCACAAGGTCTGCGACTGTGCAAGGGGGGATGACCTGCTACACGGGTTGGTTGGAAAGTGACCATTGTAGTCACTATTCACGATTTGATACTTGAATTGAGACTAAATGGAGTGGTAAGAAGGCATTTAAGATGAGATTTATGGATAATATTTGGGAAAATCTGTCACCAAGGGAGCATTAATGGACTGGATTTGGGGGGAATGGTCAAATTCAAATTCAAAAGGCACTATAAATTAAAAAGGGCTACCCATCAAACAACACTTGGTCATTTGCAAATTGAGCTATCGTGCACCCCTAGTATTCCAAATCAAGACCTGTTTGTCATGTGGAGAGCATTGGTTGAGCCCCTGATTGAACAATTTGGAGATTTCTGGACGAACTAGATGTCATCATCTGAAGAAGCCAAGGAAATCACATAGATGACCGTCGAAGAAGCTGTGCAAGCCATGACTATAGAAGATGCCCTTAAGAGCACTTGGATTGTTGCAGAAATACCTAAATCACCGTGCACGCCAAGACCGAAGAATGATAGATAGCCCATGATTCCTATGAGTGTGTCCCCTCAAAACCTATCGCGAACTAGATTAACAATGGAGGAAAAATGGAAAGTGTTAACCTACAAACCGATGAGGGAGAAGAAGACCTTGAGGATATCATAATTGAAGAGGATGAGGATGAGGGCATGGAGGAAGAAATCAAGGGGGCAGTCCCTTTAACCAAGCTTCTTGCATATGTGCCTCCACAGAAGGGGAAGGCGAAGGTGACCAAGGACCTCTATGAGAGAAAAAGCTCTTTGCAGACTTCGCTCCTCTTGGACGATATCATCTTTGAAGGAATGCACTTGGGAAGGGTGCTAAGATTAAAATTAGAAGAATGGGATCTCGTTGACCATAAGAAATTCCCTCACTTGGCGATCATGCACCTCATGAAGCCAAAGAGTCACATATTTGTGGGAGTTATAGAGTTGGAGCCACGCAAGTGGTTATGTGGAGTCAAAAAGGCAGGGTTATTGAACCTACTCTAGATGTCACATTACCATCGCGCCCCAGTGACTATATTCACCATTAGGTAGCTACTATGCCTGGTGCATGGTAGGTGTTTGTGGCTAGAGGATCCCATCCCCATCATGGACCACCTAATCCATCGAATTACCCGACTCCCATGTAAAGGAGAAGACCTAGCAAACATTTCGGAGGGGAAGAGTAGTGATTTAACCATTGCGAAGGCCATGAAAAAGAAATACAAGCTAGAGAAGAAAACAAGGGGCTACACAATCTCTAGTGTCAACAACAATGTAGTCAGAGTTTCGACCCAGATACTAGTAGGCAAGGTCATGTGGAGGTGTCGAGCAGATGAGATGCCTACCCTAGTGGTGGCACTTGCTGAATAGTGCATAGAAGGGGTCTAGTTTAACTGGTCTTAATTCTTGTGCAAGGAGTTCCTAGAGAATTTCTGTGAGGCATAGGAACAAGGGAAAACCTTCCACTATGCATGGCTTCTACTATCCATAGTGTTGGTGGTTGGGGAATCACCTAAGGACAACCATTTCCCCACAATTGCAAGGGATCTCTCAAAGGCCGTGAAGTACTCTTTGCTATGGGCCACTAAAGACACGAACCAGAACTGCAACAGTAAAATATTCCGGGTGCTCATGGAGATGAACCTCAAAATGGGGATTAACCACAAGCTGTGATTACCACCCGTTGTCTATAATAGCCTACAAAGTTTTGTAGAGTTTAATGTGGACTTTCTTCACATATAACTTAGCCACATAAGGACCCTGCAAAGAAGTGGAACAAACTACCCTATATAGTCCCAAATGATGTGATATTCAATGTACTTGAGACGTGGCCACCAAAGTGGCGCGCTCCAGACATCTCTGCACTGGAAAAGTTTACTGCCGAGAAAAAGAAGGAGGCAAAAGTGCACATGGCGCAGCTGGCAGAAAAAAGAAGGAAAGAAGAAGCAGCAACAAAGGCAAAAGAGGTGCGAGACACTATGCAGACAACAACAGAACAAAAAAAGGCTACAGCAACAACACAGAAGGCAGCAGAGAAGGAGCACGAGGGCCAGAAGTCACCTTTGCTTGAGTAGGAGCAAGAGATGGAAACAGAGATAGAGGAGGGCGGCGTGGACCCAAAAACAACATCCACACAATTGAAGTGCTAGTGCCAGAGAGAATGGATGGGGTCACTGAAGAAGGTAAAAGTGTCTAAGTTGTCTATCGACCTAATCACACTTACTAAGGGGGATCTACACAATATAAGAGACACAGTGCATGATGTCACCATAGAGGCCCTCTAGAACTTTGCGAAGGAGAATAAGATTGTGTTGGGGGCCCTCTGAGCACATATTCAGGAGTTGTAGATGCGTGCTCCTTAGGCTGGTAGTCTCTTGACCAGCCTCGTAGTAGGAACAACGCAGCCGAGGAAATGCTGCGCACTCAGATGACCAACACAATAGTGCTACCAAAAGGGGCACTAGTTACAGAAAATGAGGATGAAAAGCCTATGGTCAGTACCTTGAAAGGTATAGGGATCAACATGGTTGCGCTCCCTTAGGAGATGCTCTATGTTCTGCAGGATGGGATAACTACAGAACTATGAAATAGGGAGAGCCACGCACTGTAGGTATTAAGTGAACAGAGGATCAAGCCTACCAGATGGTCCCTGAGCTAGTCATCCTAGCAGAAACACCAGCAAAGGCGCGCATCTAGAGATTAGTTGCAGGGGTACATGAGGCACAAGAAGAGATGGCCAAGGTTCAACTAGCGCTAAGCCTTCAGATAGTAGAGTTGTGGTTGAAGGCATAGCCTTCAACTCCTCCAGAGGTAAGGGAATAGTGCACCATTACCATTACATCGATGACTGCACTCGAATGTTGGAAGAAAAATTCGAGGTGCTCACAAATCTACACAAGGACCCGAACATACAACGCTTAGAAACAGAGGCACATGAGCTACAAAAACAATATGAAAACGTCAAAGGAACCACATAGACGGTGGCCCCCACATAGTGGCTCACAAGAATGCAACAAGGCAAAGCGCTTAAGGAGAAAGTAGATGTAAAACGACACAAAGAAGCAGTTTTGAAGGTGTGTGTTCAGTCACGGATCGACGAGGCCTTCATAATCATAGCAACAATTGAGGGGAAGCTTGTGTAGATGCAAGGGACATAGGAACAAATACAGGGGAGTAGTTCCGACACTGTAAGTCTTGGAACAATGCGTAGAAGAGATACAGTAGGCAGCCACTCAATGCGTTGTCGAACTTGCAACAATCTGAGCAGAGTTGGGAGGTCTCCGCGCGAAGATCTCTGCACTGACAGAGTGACTCAACGGTGAGTCATGATTTTTGTGTTGGGGGCCTGCTGGGCATGGTATCCCCCCAAGGCAAGTTTTGGGGCTTAAATCCCAAGTTTTGACAAATTCCATTGTAAATACTCCATGATTTGTGGGCACGAAGATGGTAAATGAGTCAGAGGGTTGTCCACCCTCGTTTTTTTAATGTAATGTCAGATTGTATAAATAGAGTGAGGCTCTAAGTGTAGAAAAATAAAATAAGGAAATCAATCGATGAAGTAGTGAGTCGAAGTTTAGATTAGTGTCTTTGGGTCATAGAGTAGGAGAATGCTCTGCAGCTGAGTGCGCAGAGGCTTAGTAGTCCGCAACTGAGTGCGTGGAACCTTGCAGCTGAGTGTCTAGGGTAGGTTGAGTCTATAATTGTTGGAAGCATTAATAAAGAGAATTTTTAACATATTTTTGTGTGTCTTTTCCTGTTTTATGGATTGAAGTATATTTGGTATGAATTACAAGTTTACTATTTATTTACTTTGCGAACTTATATCAATGTGTTGAATAAGTAAATCTAATAGAAGGTATCTGTTTATGCGAAGATAACTAATTGTTATAATAAGATAAGATCCATGGTGTGACTTTGGAAAAGAGGGCAGATCGTTACTCTAGCAGCACAAAAGCCCCACATCCCTGGTTAGGGCTACGCGAAGACAAATATAACAAGGCCATGAAGGCCTCGTAGGGAAGGGAAGTGCGCAGAGTAAGTTGCACTAAGGTATTCACAGTTTGACTAAATTAATCCCTCAGACATCTCAAGCGTGTGGAAACTTTGTTCCAACACCCCCGCATACTACTTCGGGTGAGACCTCAGTTCACACTCCGTAGATTGTTGCCGAAAGGACCAGTACTAGAGGGATTTGTTTGGCTAATTAACTTTGAACTTGGGTCAGGCCCCAACAAGCCAACACCTTGTGTAGATTTTATCAGTGTTGTAGGGAGCTTAAGGCTTGAATAAGATTCTATGTAATAATTTAGATTGCTCAGTTGATTTAAGAAAAGAAAGAGTGGTTTTTCCTAGTTGGATTCCCCATATATATTTTGTGTTCTATGTGTGATTTTGTTTCTATTCATTATTTTATTTCCTCCATTTTTTGGTAGAGAAATCTTGTGTCCTTTGTGATCATTTTTCTCTCATTATAAGTTGAAAGATATGAATGATTTTCTATAGATTTCGTCAGTAAAAAAGGAGCCCAAAATTAGCAGTACGAATTTCCAATTTGCCACTACGAGTGGAAAAGAAGCTTGCTTCAGTGTGACAGTGCCATATCTATCACCCGTAGGTAGTGTGAGTGGGTCATATGAGTTATTAGAGGTTGAGTTTCTAACAAAATAATTTTCCTGTAAGTAGTGTAAATTTATGGATTAGCTAGTGTGAGTTGTAGAGTCAGTGCAAGTTGCACATACATGCCAATTTCATATGCTGAGGGAGAATTATGTGCTTCCTAATTGCATTGGTGAAGAGAATATTACTTTCTGGATATTTTCCAATGAGAGGAAAGCCCATGTTTGTAATTATCAAATTGTTGAATATATATTAATAATATAAACCCTCATTTGCAGAATTGGTTTTCCCCACATTGGGGTTTTTTCCAGGGACAATTTGTCAAAAAATATAGTTGTCAATTTTTGTGTGTGTACATTATTTCTTATGTTTTTTGTGAAAATTTCAGTAGTGAATTAATCGTAATTTTCCATAATTTAAATTCTAAAGAAAAATAATCTCTAGTAGATAGAAGATTAAATTCTAGTTACTCTAATTAAGGAAATTTCATTTCTACCTTAGAGTGAAAATATTCTTGATAGGATTGGTCCCTGGTTTCTAATTATATGAAAATATATTCTTTATTTCCTTCTTACTCCTCTATTACTTTTGTAACTTGACTTATCATGTTTTTGTTGATCATTGCTTCTTCTATTGGATTTCTTGGGTTGTCTACTTATTCCCTTAAGAGCATAAACATAGTTTTGATGCTCTGAGGTATGGATCTCCTTTGACTTGTCCCGGTGTTTCCTTATACATGTGTCATGTTTAGTTGATGGAGGTCACTAATTTTTCATAATATTATTTTAATTTTATTACCCCTTTACAAATTTTAAGTTCAAATATAGCAGTGTCTTAGTCATCTTGAGGTATTTTCTCAAGGACACAATTTCTTATTCTAATATCACCCAATATATCTATATTTTCCTGTAATTTCTTCATTAAAACTTCCTTTACTCATTTGGATTCTTCTAAATGGACTCTTAAAAGCACCATTTCTTCACTTGCATTATACTCTTTCGCCTTGCTGTGCTGAGAGGCACTCTTCATTCTGTATGATAGAGATGTTGTAAGGTCATGTTATGTAATGTGTTGTGGTGTTATGTTATGTCATGTAAACATTGTGAATCATCAAATTATATAATAATAAAATTAAAATTAAAATACAATTAAAAATAAATAAAATATAAAAATAAAATTGATAATTATAATTATTAATTAAAACATTTTGACTACCTAAAGTTACATAAAAACAAAATCAGTAAAATCAATAATTATAATTATCAATTATCAATAATTAAACAAGCCTACATCCATCTTAACTCTCAATCTACAAGGCATCGACAAGGATCAAATATCTTGAGTTGCAAACCTCTTTTATATTGAAAATATATTTAATGCCTCTTGGTGCTTGGTAGATCTGGAGTTAAATGGATCTAGGTTAGTAAGATAGAACCTCTTATTTATTTTTTTTCTAATTATTTTGAGACTATCTATTTCACCAAATGTAATTACAAGATCAATTTCCATGTCAAGAACTATTTCACGTTCTTCTAAATCAATTTTCCCCATACTAGACATTTTACTTTCAAGTGCCATAAGGAGCTTCTCATCAAGGTTTGTTTCAGATACATAATCTACTTAATCTTTTGATGAACTATAAATGTTTCTCATGAATAGAAACTTTTCCTTTTAGAAAACTTCTTGGTAATTTATTAGATGTTTTGTTTCCTTTCGCTTTCTTTTTAGAATTATTATTTTCTCTATACGGAAATTTTCTCTATAAGCTTTGTCTTCATCTAAAATGTGGTTGGAGCTATCCTGGTATTCATATCATTTTTCCTTGATTAATATGTTAAAAGAAACTTCTATGAGTTCTGGTTGATCCTTCTTCATTCTCATCTCATAAGTTGTATATACCATTGGAAAATGTAACTAGGTTCGGTCTTCATAATTATCATTGTACTTGTATGATTGTAATTTCCATGGAAAAGAAAAATCAGAAAAAGAATTTATTATTATTATTATTATTATTTCATTATAAAAGCATGTTCTTCATCATTATAGGGTTTATTGAGTCAAAATAATATTTGTCATGAGTCAATCTATTATACGGGAGTCAAGTCCAATTTGGAATTTTGAAAGAAAAATAAAAAAATAATTATATTTGAGTAAAAATAGTCATTTTGTAACCCACAAGACCAAGTTGGCCTTGCCTAGACATGTCAATCCTAGAAGGGACATTCTAAATTCTTGGATTTTTATATAAAGAGAGGGTGAATGCATGAAGATGGTGTAATACCTTCTCCCACAATTATCCACTTTCACAAGCATGCCAGGGTAAACATGAGACGAGTGTCATTATGACATTACACAACATCCAAGTTCGAGTTAAAGAAGTGGGACCTACAAACTAAAACCTTTTTTAACTCCCTCACGAGCTATAGACCATCTAGGAGCGAAAAAAACACCCCAAGTGTTCAATCCCTGAGATGGATTTTTTTTCACAGACCTAAAACCATAATCACACCCTTGACAATGCTTCCATGTAGTTATGAGGCTATAACGCCACTCATAGGATTTCCTCCATGCGGTTATGACCCAAATGCTCTAGTTTTGTGCCTACAGTTCTGGGATCTGAGACACTTTTTTAGGCCAACCTCCAGACCACTACCCAAAATTTCCTGAAACATTCCATAATGAAATGAAAGGTACTGAAAATGCTAATCAATCAAAACTCAAGCTATAACTTGACCTAAACATTCCTAATCCATAATGAACATTTCGTCTAACATATCGAAAACATGTAAGCTACAAGACACGAATGCATATGTGATCAAAAACTAAGATTCTTCATCTGAGAATCACTAAGAAGGCCTAATGCGCTCTCATGACATCTAAAATAACACTTGTTAGCCCATGCATTCATCAACCATTCATTAACTTATCAAATCGTAAGAAGATCCATAGAAAGTATACATTATATAACCAACCTATAATCAATAAATAAATAGAGTATAAACCATGGTAAATAAACCATAATATCACCAACATAATCTCTACAAGTATTCATAGATAATTGTAGGAAGATAAATCTTATTCATATCTGAAAATACCAACTAAGTTAGGCATTTCCACATACCACTTGAGCATAGATTGGGGTGAACCAAATCTCTCTTTTATCCAATCACCCCCACGCCATATTCCAAGCATGAACATGGGATCTCATGGATTAAACCAAAATAAAACTAATCAGGGCTTCCAGAGGGTAAAGCACCTCAATCCTCAACCATAGTGATTCCAATTCTATAATCGAGACAACACTAACATGATCCATATCAATATCTACCCAAGTTGTTTAGGGCTCTAGGAACTAGTAACTCAACCAACAACCTCCCATGGCTCCATATTGTTTTTTTCAACTGTGGCTCCAGGGACTAGTAACCCAACCCACCAAGGGCCCTAGAGCATTTTTCCCAACCCACGACTCTAGGAACTAGTAGCTCAACCTAATATGCGCTAAGGATTCCAGATCATTTGTTCCAACCGACAACCATAGGGAACCTGAGCACCAATCAGAAAAAGAACAAGTGGTAAAACCCACAACACCATGGCTATTCAAGAAATGGCAAGGTAAGGTTGAAAGCATTATCAATACAGTCAAATTTCCTAGCTAATCCCAATACATAACCATAGAATCAAATGCATATACCAGGCATCCTAAAGTCAACAAAGAAATCACACATGCAACCCATTACCTACAAATAAATCTTGTTATAGTATTTGTTCCAATTGTTTCCTTTTGCTCCCTGATTTCCTTTGCATTATTCCTACAAATCCAAGTGAATGCCAAAATGATCCAAGAATTATCCAATATTTCTCTAAGTTTGAACGAATATGAGTAAATGGGAGAGCCAAAACTGGACTGAAAAAAGTTGTGAATTGATCCTCATAAGCCTTTTATCATTGAGGCCTCTATTTTCTTCATTGTCCTTCATTTTTCCTCTAATTTCCTTATCATGCAAATTTGTGTCTGTTCACCTTCCTTTTCTCCTATTTTCCTTTATTTACATAATTAAAATCTCAACTATTGCCTCTTTTCCCTTGCTAATGATTTTTCCAATTTCGATAGCCATAAATTAATCACAAGTGATGCCAACTAAATTGTTTTTCCAAACATTCAGTTTGGACTACGTGTCCCATAACCTTGATTTTATTTTATTTACATCTAAAATCAACTAGGGGTTGTTACAAACCCCTTCCCCTTGGGGGAACACCATCCTCAGTGTTCCATGACTCCAAAGACCAGAAAACTATTGGAAACAAAATGTACATCGAATGGAGCTTTATAACATAGCTCGATGTATTATTTACAATGAATTACTATTGAAAAACAAAAAAACCCTACCTTCTATTCGATCTTTATAACACAACTCATTGTGGAATTTACATCAACATCCATATACATATACATATACATATACCGAAAACTCATTTTATTGAACCATCAAATAATGAAGGATATAAACCCTGCATCTAGTCATCCATATCCCATGTAGCTTCATTAGGCCCAAAGTTCTTCCATTGCACTTTAACCTGCTTGATTACTTGTTTTGAAGCATGAGTTTTTTTTGCTGTAATACACATTGTGCTTTTGGTTGGAATTCTCCCTATAGTTCCACCTACAATACAGACCATTCAATCACATGATCAACATCATGGACATGTATATTAAGGAATGAAACATGGAAAGAATCATGGAATTTTATTTTCAGCGGCAGTGTAATTCGGTAGTCCATAGGTCCAATCCTCTCGAGGATCTCAAAAGGTTGACAATACCAAGTTATCATCATGGCACATGACCCAATACTCAAGGAGATCTTCTTGGGCTTGATGCATAATTACACATGATCCCCATCCTAAGAATTTGTGAATGCTCTATGATTATCTGCATAAATCTTCCGCATGTATTGTGTTTCCTTAAGATTCCTTTTGATAGACTACATCTCCTATTCCATCTCTGCCAACATATCTATTCTAATCAACACCCTATTCATTAGATCACTCAAGCTGATAGAAATATTACAAATCTGCCAATAAAAAGGCTCAAACAGACTCATTCTCAAGGACTCTTGATACACATTATTATAAGAAAACTCTACTAGTGGAGGATACTCCTCCCACTTCCTCTTTTCATTCATTCCATACATCCTCAATGTGTCCTAAATAATCCTGTTAACCCTCTCTACCTATCCCTCTTTTGGTGGATGATAATTTTTACTAAAGGCTAACTCTGTCCCTATGTCTACAAACAAGTGAATTTGGCATCTCTATTTGATATGATCTTCTTGGGAACACCATGCAACCTCACTATCTCCCTGATAAATATCTGAGCTACCTCATTAGATGAATCCGAATACTTAACTACATTGAAGTGAGATACCTTACTTAACATGTTAACCACAACCATGATGGAATCATGTTACTTTGATGTCCTCAACAAACCTATAATGGATTCCATCGAAATGACCTCCAATTTCCATTCTGTAATTAGAAAAGGTTACAATAAACCACTTTGATGCTTACACTCTAATTTCACGTGCTAACAATCCACACAACTTGCAACAAATTCAACCACCTCTCTCTTCAAGTTTGACCAATGATAAAATTTCTTCATATTTTTTCAAAGTATTTTGGTATCCTGGGTGACTTGAATATGACTTGACATGAAAATCCTTCAAGACAAGCTCATTGAGCTCATTGCTATCTAGCACATAAATCTTGTTCCTGAATTTGACCAATCCATCTATCATGAGGTGATACTTCTCATCTCTATCACCTTGTTATTGTAACATGTGCCCTAGTTGCTTACACTTGTCACCATGCTGCCTTGCATGAAAGATCCACTCTTATAATAATGTCTCACAAGAACTCACAACTACAATGTGATTTACTTGCAGTCTTCTACTAAGAGCATCTGCAACCCTACTTTCCTTGCCCTTAATGTACCTGATATCAAATTCAAACTCACTAAGAGTAGCATAACATCTAGCTGACATGGCATGCAGATTAGGTTGTTCAAACAAGTACCTTATTCCACTTTGATCGCTCATCAAAATAAACTTCATGTCAAGGAGATAATGTCCCCACATCTTCAATGCATGAATGGTAAATTCCAACTCGATATCATGGGTCACGTAGTTCTACTCATGCTCATTCAACTTCCTTGACCCATATCATATCACCTGACTTTCTTACATTAGGACTCAATCCATTCCTATCATGAAGGCATATGTACATACCATGAACTCTTTATTAGGATCTTCAATCTTGAAGACTAGAGCATTTGTAAGCAACTACTTCAACTCCTCAAAACTAGTTGTACACTACTCAGTCCATTCAAACTTCTTTCCTTTTCTCTGGAAATGTGTGATATGATAGGAAATCCATGAGACGTTCTGTGTGAACCTCTTTAATAAAATGTTAGTCCCATGAATGATTTGACCTCATCCACATTCCTAGGAGTTAGCCACTCCATGATAGCTCTAATATTTTATGGGTCCACTGCTATAACTTCCTTGGAAATAACATGTCCCAAGTAATGAACTTCAGTATGAGAGGAATTGCTCTTGTTAATCTTGGCATACAACTGATGCTCTCTCAAAAATATTAATATTTCTTTTAGGTGCTTTGCATGCTCTTCCTCATTCTTATAATATATCAATATGTCATCAATAAACACTATAAAAAACTTGTCTAGATAAGGTCACAACACATTTTTCATTAAACACATGAAAGTAGCTAGAGAAATAGTAATATTGAAAGGAACCACTATGAACTCATAATGCCCATACCCAATATGAAATGTGGTCTTGTAGATGTCCTCTTCTTTGACGTGTACCTGATGATATCCTAATCTCAATTCAATCTTTGACAACACTACTACTCCCTTCAACTGATCAAACAAGTCATCAATCCTTAGCAATGGATACCTATTCTTAACAGTCACCTTGTTCAACTTCCTGTAATTAGTGCACAACTTGAGAGTACCATCCTTCTTCTTCACAATGAATATTGTTGCACCCGAAGATGACACACTTTTCCTTATGTATCCCTTTTCAAGAATTTACTTAAGTTGCAACTTTAATTCAAATAACTCTGGAGTGCTCATCTTGTAAGGTTCCTTTGATGTTGGTGCTCCTCCTAGTATCAAATCAATAGAGAATTCCACTTCCCTATTAGGTGGTAACTCTAAAATATCTACAGGAAACACATCTTGAAACTACTCTAAAACATGATACATCTTCAAAACTTCATCATATTGAACATACTTCTCTTTGTTACTAGAAATATGAACTACAAACAATACACATATTTTCATGCTATTGTGCTTTTCTTGCATACTTGTAATCATTCTCACTAACGTAGTATTCTTCTTACCCTAAAAAATGCTTCTCTCTCCGTCATCATCTAGACATAGAATACCTTATCATAGCAGCCCATTTTAGTCTTGTGAGGGTAAAACCAATCCATGCCCAACAACATATTGTATGAACCCAAAGGAATCACATTTAGATGTGATGATGTAGGTGTACAATTTATCTCAAATGTACAAGATCTCACCCAATGATGAACTATTTTCTTGGTCCCTGTAGCCAACTTCACCTACCAAGACTCTTCATGCACCTCTTTATTCAAGAAACACTTATCCACAAGGTCAAGATGGATATGACTATAGTTAGATCTGGGGTCAATGAAAATGGAAACAACTTGATCAAAAACCTTACCTTCCATCTCGATAATAGATGCTTGATGGTCCAACTACCTATCATCAAGTGTTTCATAGATCCAAGGAATGCTCTACCCAACATCCCCAACTATCTGCACCTCCGGTGCACTATAAGTATGAGGTCTTCCGCCCTAATGTTGTGGACAATATCTATTGTGATGCTCTCCATAATAAGTCCAACACTACAAAGGCTTCCTGCCATCACATTTTTTTTTCTCCTCAAGCTAAGACCCATGTTCTCTGTCAGCAACATTGAACTTCTTGTACGGTGCAACAATCTCCTTATTACCTACATCCTGAGGTCTTCCTCACTTCTTATCTTAGTTTCCTTTATTCTGTCATTCCCCTTCCAATCATGCTTAGCCCTAGACATACACATAGACTCCTCATAACAATTCTTCAACTTCCCAATGACTTTCTCAAACGACCGAGGCCCATGATACTCAATTTGATCCTTAAATTCTAAGGGCAACCACTGTTGAATCTTTGAACCACCGTCTTCTCATCCTTGAGATATGAAACATACCTAAATAGATTTAGAAACTTAGTCATATACTCTTCATCTTTCATAGATCCCATATTCTTAACTCCTTAGACTTTCCATCATAGTATCTCTCAGACAAGTACTTCTTTCCGAAGATTATTTTAAACTCATGCCATGTCAACTCCTTTATCCTGATGCCTCTGACATGCTTCACATCTTCCCACCATATATCCAATTTCCCTTTGAGAATGAAAATAACTATCCTAGCTTTCATGTTCTCTCTATAATCATGCAGCTCAAAGAACTTCTTCATCCAAAGTATAAATGCTTATATATATTCAAGCTTCTTCATCTCTCCATCAAAAGTAGGAGGCTTGGCTATCTTGAACTCATATGGAATCTACACCCTCTCACTCCTCCTATAAGAATGATAGTGATGATGACCATAATGTTTCTCTAAATAAGAAATAGAATAGAACCCATAAAAACTACCTCTCATGCGTAGTGTATCCAAACATATGTCACCTTTGATTGTGTCATCCCTATTTGACTTGTACCCCCAATAAGACTCGCTATCATATGCCCTATTTGTCCTTTCCTCCTATTCATAATTGATTCTTAGTTGTCCCTTGTTCTTCAAATCTAAAATACTTTGAAATATGATTGCATTAGCCTCTGCTTTCTTTTCCTAAGCTCTGGAAATCCTCTCTTATGACTGAATGATCCTATCATTATCCTCCTTACAACTTCTAGTTTCTTCCTTCAGACTTCTAAGTGTATTTCCTATGTTGAGAGAGTACTCTTCTCTTTGTTGCTCAAGTGATCTACAAGGAGAGTCACGTGAACTGTAATCCACCATTCTTCTCATCATCTCTAATCTTCTGCTTCCTATAAACATACCATGTTAGATAAACCAAATATAAACACAATCAAACATACCTTAGTGTGTTTCAATGGAGACTATCTTGTCTACACAAATCAGTCCATATTAGCACAATATACATATTTATATACATAATGACATCAACATGTAAACATGTCAACATCATGCATGATGATACAAGCCTACAATGATGACCATCACCATGCATGATGTTGGGAACGGGTCCCATGGGGGTCAATTTTGGGTTAAACACCCAAGTTTTGGAGCAGAAGGTCTGCATTTTGTGTAAAGAAATGTAAAGTCTTTGCATTTTTTGGTCGTGGAGTGCGAAAGATGTCTAAAGTTAAAAGGGCTTTCGATCCTTGTTTTAGATAAGTTGTGTTGGTTTTGAGATCTACCCATGGTCCATGGACCATGGGATTGTATAAAAAGAGAGGAAAGTAAGTAAGTTACGCGAGAAGAGTCATTAGAAATTTTTGGGAGAGATAAGAGCAAGAGTCTTAGCGTAGGAAAAGGCTCTGCAACTGAGTACGCAGAGGCCTAGAGTGGAAGGTTGTAGCTGAGTGCATGGACCCCTGCAGCTATGTGTGCAGGGTGGATATAGTCTTTGCTGGGAACCTGAATCATAAATAAAGAGAAGTATTTTGGAATCACTGTATTTTCTGTCTCTAATTATTGCATGCAATTATGATATGTTAAGGTTTGAGTTTACATTATAAAGTTGATTTAATGTGTGAATGTATCTGTTTCTATATTCGATTTGATCGCAATTGATAATATATGTTTACGTGAGGATAATATTAAATGCATGGTAAAGTAACCAATACTTGAGATAATTCAGGAAACGAGACTATTACATAGTTATAGAGGCACATAAATGCCTGAATCATTGTTTAGGGTTGCACGCAAGATGATTAGATACCTTCGAGGAGGTTTTGGAAGGCATAAGAGGAAATACATCGATAAGCCCTAAAGGCTTATTGATTTATGTGAAGCCAAGAATTCAGGCAGAAATCTGACATCACAACCATCTCAGGGTGCAGAAACTTGGTTCCTACATCCCCCCATACCGCTTCAGGTGAGACTTCGGTCCGCACTTTGTTGACTAATGCTGAAAGGGCCAGTAGTTTAGGGATTTGCTTGGCTACCTAACACTGAACCTAGGTCAATGCCCATCAAGCCAATAAATGGTTCTGTTGCCAGGGCTAGGATCTACATAATGAGATGTATGATGTCGTATCATTGGAATCCAACAAAGAAGGAGATCGAAAACTGGTTGGATAGAAAGATCTGTTGGGTCTTGAAATTGTCGTTCACTTCCATTACATTTTCACTTATATTTCCATATTGTCACCTTCACTCCACCTCTATTTAATTACATTTAACTCCATTTCATTACATTTACCTTATCATTATCATTATTGGGTCACATTTATGTTTTTCCAAACTTTATTAATTCTTAGCAGTTTTAAGTGAATTTATGGTTAGAAATTAGAAAATAATGTACATATGATTATACCTAACAATTGGGATGAGATTGTTGACATGTGTAGGTCAATAGGAAGCTTCTAAAAGACCCTTATGTGGCCTCCCAAAACGAAATTCGAATTTAAGTGGAGAAGATCATGGGATCATAAGGATATGTGTCTCATTTCCTATTTATATTGAAACTCAAAGAAGACATGTGTCTTATCATTTCCTATTTTGATTGTAACTCTAGAGATATAGGGAGAGATTCATGGACTCTCATTAATGAGATAGATTCTCATATTTTTGTATAAATAGGGGAATTTATCTCCTATCATTTGGATGTGAAAAGTTGGGGAAATGCTCTTATTTTGAATATAGAATTTGGATTTGGCGCCCTACTCATGAGTTATGTTCACTTTGATTTTGTTATGCTTGTATTTGGAGCCTCTCAACTTTCCATGCCTCATACGTTTGGATTGGCCATCTACATTGTGTGAGATTTATTGTTTTTCAGAGATTAAGATTTATTTATTTCATATATTTTCCTATTTGAGAGGTTAAGAGTGATTGTTTTTATTTGCTTTCATATCTAAAGGTTAAGAATTATTGTTTTCACTTTCGTTTCATATCATGTGGTGTTGATTATTAATTTAATAAGATCTTGATTTAATAATGCACACATGATCCCTTAGAGTATATTTCATTTCATGCAATTTCATTTTTTAAAGAGTAGTGTTCTTCTCAATTCCCACAAGTGTGGTAGATTAAGACTTGAATTCCTGCAAGTGTGGTAAATTGAGATTTCAATTCTTGCAAGTGTGGTAGATTAATATTTCAATTCCAAACATTGTACTATAATTTCCTTTGAATTGATTGTTGAATTAGAATAGGTGAATTTGGTTTGTCGTTATTTGGTTTAGTAGTTAGATTGATCTAAATTGGAAGTTAATTTCTAGCATATATAATGCACACCTGCTTTGCAAGTTTTAGGAAACCCACGGGTTGACAATTAAATGATAGGTAATTAAATTGCCTCAACAAGATCCATGAATTCATGATGCAAGAAAACAACAATCCACAATTGATGAAATAACAATGGCTGGAAAAATACATATACACAGAAATACATAAAATATTCTTTTGTTCCTTCACGGTTGAGTTATACGAGTGGATTGCAAAGTTGGCAGACAACCAAGGAAGGTGGAGGCTTGACAATCCGATTGTTTGGACACCGAAGTTAGTAAGAATATTGGAATATTCTGAAGATAATATCAGACATGCTCTCAACCATTGGATCGACCGTATCATAGGAGGATTTGTGACAGATTTCGCGGTTGATACCTCTGTCAGTTACAATGAAGTAGACCATCGCTTCTTTAAGGACCGTGAGGTAAGTAGTTAAAATTTCTAAATACTTGGATTAAGATGCTCTTGTTTGAACAGTGGTTTATGTGGTTACCTTGATGTTCAGAGATATGCGAGGTGGAAATTCTTTCAGGAACAGAGGAAGGAAAGGTCCCGAGTATAGCTGGCTGATCAAGCCTCCTTTGAGTGATGGCAAAGGAGCACCACAGACTTCTCCACTGAGCGCTAGACAGTTGATAAGACAAGGTTTTCTGCGAATACCTACACCACCTTCACCCTCATCCCATCCATATACACTGCCTCCATCCTCACCTCCTCAACTCACCCCATCACCCACGCCACCACCATCTCTATTGTTCAATGTGGAAAACTTTGTAAAACTACTTGTAATCAAGGGCATAGGTAATGAAGATCCAGACTAGTTCTGGTTTGTCGTGAAGGCTATATGGTAAGCCCAGGGTATCACGGATGAACAAATGAATAAAACCATGCTAGTTAGTGTTTTGTAGGACCATGCACTAATGTGGTAGATTAAGTATAGTACTGATAACCTAATGTCTGTGTCAGTGGATATCTAGGCTGCACTGAATAGAGAATTCACTAGACCTAAGTCTCAAGTACAGTCGATTGTAGGATTCAAGGAGATCATGATGAAGCCATGGGAGATGCCCTAGGATTTGGATCAAAGACTGAAGTGTATAATTCGTGAAGCCAACATGAACCTAACTGATGGTAGTATTGTGAATGGTTTCTGCCCTCACTCCTACCCCACCTAAGGGTTGCACTATCACAACAGAAGATTGGGAGCAAGGTAGAAGCTCTGGAAATTGTGATGAGGCTACATGAGACACCAATGCAGGATGCTAATCTAGGGGTTCTGTAGATTCATGCACAGTTGTAAAACGTTTTTCTTGAAATGCAGAGTCTGAAGCAGGATAGAATAGCTCGTCCAGAGGTGCGCGAAGAAATTTGGTGTCTAAAATGCAAGGGTCAGGGGCATGACAAAGATCACTACCTAGTATTTGCAAATTATGTTGCAGCAGGAGGACCAATGCCTCTATGATCGGAGTCCGTGGTAGGGCCAAGTGCAGGTTCTGCGCTATGGTGCACTATATGCCAGGTGGTTGGGAAACATACAACCGACAATTGCCATTTGCTGTAGAAATTTGTACAAACACTGCAACAACTCTTTTGCAATTTCTATCAATCAGTAGGCCATGACGAGCGCAATTGCCAAATTTATGAATTGATGATGGAAAGGGCACCTGCATACTTGGTGTAGATAGAAATGTGGCCTCTAGATCAAGGCATTGGGGGAATGTCACATGAGTGGAGGAGGGCCTGGTAGAGGCTGAAGAAGCCTAATTTATTACAATTGTGGAGGTAAAAGACACTACGTGAGGGACTTTTTGAATCTGACGTGATTTTCATGCTGCTACTATACAGAGTTTGACCATGTGATTGAGGATTTCCCAATATTATTGGCTAAGATTCACGAAAAGGGGGTGTAGCCTCTACAACTGACGCAGAACCTCCAAATGATGAGGGCTAAGCCCCACAAGGAAGACCATAAGGTAAACATTATGCTGCGAAGTGGAACTACAACAGGGGAGGATAAAGGCAAGTAGTCTGTAGAAGGTGAATGGGTCCTCAAAACACTGGAAAAAGAGACCAGGTATGATGTAGAGCACACAAAAGAAACATTTATGGAAGCAAAGAAAAGCTTCGTTGAGGCCTCTACCTTAGGAATTTAGGAGAAACCATTTGAAGAAATGGACCCATCCATGATTACCACATTCTTGGAGACTTGCATGAAGCTACTCTGTGACAGTAAAGCTATGAAGGGCTTGTAGGAACTAATCAATTGGTGCTCTAGAAAGGATGGTGCTACTTGTGAACTGCGCGTAGTTAGGAAGCTTGGCAAACACAAGGTAAGGACTGGGCATGAAATGAGACTCAATGCATAGATAGGGGAATATGAGATAGACTAAGTTACCCTGGATATGGGGTCCGACATGAATTTTTTTCCAAAAAGGACTTGGGAAACAATGGGGAGACCTGCGCTCTAGTGGTCTCTGATCCAGTTAAGAATGGTGAATAAAAAAAAAATATCCTAATGGGGAGGCTGCAAGGGGTAACAATTAACGTCGAGTGTGCAAGCGCATTGGCGGATTTTGAAGTAATAAAGATTGTGGATGATATCAATCCCTACCCTGCACTCCTTGGAATTGGTGTTAAAAAGAGAATCCATACAAGCTGGTAGAATGTTATGCTAGTGGAAAACCTGTGAACCTTTTATGAAACCAATGTTTCAGACTAGCTAGGTGAGTCCATCATCAGGGTAATGGGATCAGTGTTTTGAGAAGAGAGTCGTGAAAATTATGGAGCTATAAATAGTTGTTTAAAAAGAAATTTGATATCTATTTGTGTTATAATGTCGGCTTGATTCATAATTATTAATTAATTAACTTAATTTTTTTTAACTATTTATTTAATATTAATAATATTATTATTATGGTTTAAAATTATAGGTTTTAATGTTTGAATTTCAAAATAACTTTGTTTGTTGTATATCTTATTTAATGTGTTAATTTATTTTATTTGTTATTTATTAATTATTATTATTATTATTTAGATATATAATATATATATATAGATATATATATATATATATATTATTTATTATTTATTATGATTTATATTTATTATCTGTTTATTCATTCATATTAGTTACATATTTCATTTTTTAATTATTAATTATTATTATTATTTTTTTAGATAGGATATATATATATATATATATATATATATTATATATATTATATATATATATATATTATATATATATTATTTATTATTTATTATGATTTATATTTATTATCTGTTTATTCATTCATATTAGTTACATATTATTCATTTTTTTTTATAGTACCAATTTAAACCTAATTCTTGTTGATAGTTATTTATCTATTGTTATTGTTGATTATTCCTATAATATTATTATATAATTATGATTATTATTATATTATTATGATTCTTATTTTTTTAATTATTATTATTATTATTTAGCTTATTAATATTATTGTTTATATAATTATTAATATTATTTTTTATATAATTATTGGGCCACTGACATGAATGGGGTAATCAACCTGAAGAAGTGGAAGATAATATTTTAAAAGAAGTTGCTCCGGGTGGTGGTGCCGCTAGATCCGATGGAGGGAGTGCGCTGTACAGAACCAGTCCGAGATTATGAGTGATGAAGATCTTGACCAGGTTTAAAAGATTATGATATGAGACCAGGATTGGGTGAATCTGACAACGAACGAATGTATGGCATGGGACCATGAAAGCTCCTGCATGTCAGATTCAAATGAATAATTAGAGCACAGGTAGAACCGACTATATGAAGTATCCACACTGCATTGTAATATGATAACCAAGTCATTGCATTGTGTGTCATATGAAATTAGGAATTTGCCTCACTATGATGGGGTAACCGATGTTGATTTATATACATTTGAAAGAAAATTATCGAGAAACATTGCTTCTAGGCCTTGGATTGGGTACTGCGCTCTACGTCCACAAGATGGTGGGGTACACATAGAGATAATTTTAGTGATTGGAACGACTATAGGAGGATGTTGAGAATAGGTTTTGGGCAGCCAAAAGTGTGGATGAGAGATAAGTATGATGGAAGGGATGATCCACGTGATCACTTGGCCAAATGGACTAAGGCTTATGGAGTAGAGGCATAACCCAAATGGGTGCATCTGTTTTGTCATACACTTGCATCATAGCAATGAATTGGTACTTGGAAACGAAGCTTCGCCATGACACTGAAGAGTGGGACATATTATGCTAGGGATTTATAATGACGTTCAACTTTGAGGATGGGTTTGACTATATTGATATGGCGCTATAGGAGGTTAAAGCATCAATCTTTAGGATACTGGAAGATCCCTTGGACATAGTCCAACTTGATTGGAATACCTAGTTAAGTCACGCGCTAGAATGCTATAACGTGGCCACTGAAGAAGAAGAAGAAGAGGATCCCAGAAATATTAATATTCCAGAAACTAAAGGTCACCGTGAGTTTGAAGGTCTACAAATAGAGGATCCTGACATAACCGCACTGTTGAAAACCAAGCAGGTCAACATTGGCATAGAGGCGTAACCAAAATTTGCAAATATTGTGGAGTATTGGGATGATGTGGTAGTAGACAAGGTCACTGAGCTCCTCCATGAATATCAGGATTTGTTCCACATGAAGTTTTATGATTTAAAAAGGATAATAGGATACCTGGGTGTCATGAAGATCACCCTAAAACTAGACGTGAAGGTTGTAAAACAAAGACCTTAACACCTTAATCCGAAGTACAAGGAAAGGGTTCATGCTGAGTTAGATAAGATGCTCGCGACATGAATTATTGAACCAGTGGAAGAATCTGATTGGGTAAGTCTGATAGTGGTTCAGGAAAAGAAACAAAAATAAGAAATAAGGATATGTGTGGATCTCTGGAAGCTAATGATGCTTTCTTGCATGATCCTTTCCCGACCCCATTCAATAACAAGATCCTAGATAATGTAGGTGGCCAAGAAGCATACTCTTTCACTAATAGGTTCTCTGGGCACCATCAGATCAAAATCGTGCCTGAGCATAGAAGTACGATGACCTTCGTGACTGAATGGGGATGTTTTCAATACAGTGTAATGCCTTTTGGGCTGAAGAATGCATCATAAATCTTTTCATGGGTAGTCATTGCGGCATTCAAATACTTCATTTATAAGTTTCTAGATGTATGCTTTGACAATTGGACAGTTTTCAGATTCATCAACTGTCATGTGGCAAGTGTTGAGTATGGAGCATGATTGTTTAGAGGTCTTTGTTTCAGGTAGATGTATACCCCAGGAAGTTTGTACACTCCTCCACGTGGGGGGGACTTGTCCCCCCCACAAGGGTCGATCCCGCCTAGGGGGGGGGGCCGAGGGCCAGCAGCGGTTCATGGGCAACGCCCCCAAAGCTAAAAACAGATGTTATACTGTCTTGTAAAAGTATAGTAATTTCTAGTCAATCTGGGCCGTTCATTAGGTAGATGATTTGACGGTAAAACTTATGTTTAATTTAGGGTTTTTTGCCTTATAAGGCAACCCCTCTCTTTGTATGAGGGTATTTTATTTGAGGTTGTGTAATAGATGTGTATTCTCCGAGCGAGAAGTAGAGAGGTGAGACTGTGAGAGAAAATAGAGGATATTACAACGGATCTGTTATAGGTTGTGTCTATTCGTTTTGTTGGATAATAGAAAGGAAGGACTGGCTGTTCGGGGCACACGTAGCCTAAACTGGGTGAGCCATGTATATCTATGTATCTCTTATTTTATGCGTTTTCTGTGTTTAGATTTCTACACTATTTTTATGTGTTCCATTGCTCCGTAATATATAATTTTCTAACAACTGGTATCAGAGCCGAAGGTCTATTTGGCTGATAAACTCACAGGAAAGAAGGGTTCCTCATTCGAGTGGGAGAAATGGCGGGAGATGGTAAGTTTAGGGTCGAGAAATTTAATGGTCAAAACTTCTCACTGTGGAAGATTCAGATCGGAGATTATGTGTATCAGAAAGATCTATACCTACCATTGGGTGGAAAAACAAAGATGCCGATGGGTATGACAGATGAAGAATGGAACCTTCTCAATAGAAAGGCACTCGGAATAGTACGGTTGTTCCTCGCAGCATCGGTCACCTTCAACATTTTGAAGGAAACAACAATAGAGGGTTTGATTAAGGTGTTGGAGAAACTATATGAAAAAACCTCGGCCTCAAACAAGGTATTTCTTATGAAACAATTACTTAATATGAAGATGTCAGAAGGTGGATTTGTTGCAGACCATTTAAATTATTTTGATACTGTTACAAGTCAGTTATGTTCTATAGGGGTAAACTTTGATGATGAAGTTAGAGCTCTATTATTCTTGTGTTCATTACCAAAAAGTTAGAATGGTTTAGTAATGGCCATTAGTAACTTTGTTTCTGGATCTAGTACTTCAAAGTGTTATGATGTTGTTAGTGCTATCCTTAGCAATGAAATGTGATGGAAAAGCTCTGGTGAGACATCGGGTAATGCTTTGAGTGAAAATTCTAGGGGAAGAAAAATGGAAAGAGGAAAGAGTTCAGGATATCACAGTAAATCAAGGAAAGGAAGATCCAAGTCTAGATCGGGGATAGTGTGCTGGAAATGTGGAAAGAAAGGACACCTAAAGAAAGACTGTTGATCTCGGAAGAGAAAAGAAGGAGATGCACAACAAGAAAACAATCATGAAGCAAATGTGACAGGAGAGGTGTTACAAGATGCTTCGATTCTTTCTTCTGAAAATATTACTGATTCCTGGGTGGTATATTCAGGGGCCTCATTCCATGCCACACTTAATAAGAAATACTTTCATGACTATGTTCAAGGAAATTTTGGACAAGTTCGTTTGCGTGATGATAAACCCTTAAAATTGTTGGAATGGGTAAGGTTCTTGTAAAACAGTAGAATGGAAACCAATGGCTACTAAAGGAGGTAAGGCATGTTCCAGATCTGAAGAAAAATCTGATTTCAATAGGGTAGTTGCGATGAAGGTTGTGTGACAAATTTCACAGATAAAGCTTGAAAGGTCACCAAAGGAGCCCTAGTAATAGCAAAAAGTGAAAAGGTTGGTGCATTGTATTTATGCAATGGTGTTTCTAACTTTGTTAACGCTTTAACTTCCAAAGGAGCAGATGCAGCATTATGGCATCATAAGCTCAGACACATGAGTGAGAAGGGGATGAAGATACTTCACTCAAGGAATTTGTTGTTGGGTTTGAAGAATGTTGATTTGGACTTCTGTGAGAATTGCATTTATGGAAAATAGAAGAGAGTCAGATTTCTCAGAGTTGGGAAAGAAAAGAAGAGCGAAAAATTAGAGCTTCTGCATATAGATGTATGGGGACTTGCTCAGGTATCATCACTCGGTGGCTCTCATTATTACGTTACTTTTATTGATGATGCAACTAGAAAAACTTGGATTTATTGTATTAAGAATAAATCTGATGTATTTGATACTTCCAAGAAATGGAAAGCTTTAGTTGAGATTGAGACAAGAAAGAAATTGAAGTGTCTTAGATCAAAAAATGGAGGTGAATACTGTAGAAAAGAGTTTGGTAGGTACTGTTCAGAGCATGGAATTCACAGAGAGAAGGCAGTTCCAAGAATACCACAAGAAAATGGTGTGTCAGAAAGGATGAATAGAATAATCATGGAGCATGCAAGGTGCATGAGATTGCATGCAGGATTGCCTTTACAGTTTTGGTCAGATGTTGTAGATATTGTTGTTTATCTAATAAATAAAGGGCCTTCAAGTTCCTTGGATGGTGTTGTTCTAGAGGAAGCATGGACAGGTAAAAAAGTAAACTACTCTTTTTTAAAGCCTTTTGGTTGTGAGGCCTTTGTCCATATTGATAAAGAAAATAGAACAAAGCTTGAGGAAAAGTCAAAGAAATGTACCTTTATTGGATATGGTCTTAATGATTTTGGTTATCGCTTATATGATTATGAAAATCACAAAATCATTAGGAGTAGAGATGTAATATTCAATGAAAAGGTCTTGTATACGAATCAGTTGTAGGAAAAGAAACATAAAAAAGAAAACAAGGAATACACAGTTCTTGATGAAATCACTGAAAAAGTATAGGTGCCTAAAAATAATAATAATCAACAACCACAACAATAGAAACCACCACAACAAAAAGCACCCCAAACACCCAAAAGTGGTTTTAGAAGATCTACCAGGATATGTGGACCTCCTCAACGATACTCTCCTTCATTATATTATTTATTGTTGACTGATTCTGGTGAACCTAAATGTTATGAAGAAGCAATGCAGGTTGAAAGTAGGAAGAAGTGGGAGGTAGCCATGGAAGAAGAGATAGACTCCTTAATGCATAACCAGACTTGGGACTTAGTCAGGTTGCCTGCAGGAAAAACTACATTGAAAGATAAATGGGTTTATAGGCTGAAGGAAGAAGATGGAGGAAAACAGAGGCACAAAGCTAGACTTGTGGTGAAGGGGTTTGCACAGAAGAAAGTTATTGATTTTGATGAAATATTTTATCTTGTTGTTAAAATGACTTCAATGAGAACTATTTTAAGTCTAGTAGTAGTTGAAGATTTTCATCTTGAGCAGTTAGATGTAAAGACAACATTTCTCCATGGAGATTTGGAGGAAGATATATATATGCAGCAGCCACGAGGATATGAGGTGAAAGTGAAGGAGAAACTAATGTTTAGGTTGAAGAAGAGCTTGTATGGCTTAAAACGGGCTCCAAGGCAGTGGTATCTAAAATTTGACAAGTTTATGTCTGAACAAGGTTATACTAGATGTCACTCTAATCATTGTGTTTATCTAAAAAATCAAAATGATGGTAGCTATATTATATTGTTATTGTAAGTAGATGACATGCTTGTTGTAAGGTCTAACATGCAGGAAATAAATGTGCTCAAAATAAAATTGGCAAATTCATTTGCAATGAAGTATTTGGGAGCTGCAAAATAAATCCTTGGTATGAGAATCACTAGAGACAGGAAAAATTGCAAATTAACAATGTATCAGAATGAGTACATACAAAAGGTGTTGAAAAGATTAATATGCACAATGCAAAACCAGTTAGTACACCTTTTGCTAGCCATTTCAAACATAGTAAGGAAATGTGCCCAAAGACCCAAGAAGACATGGATTATATGTCTAAAGTTCCATATGCATCAGTAGTTGGAAGATTAACGTATGCAATGGTTTGCACAAGGCCTGATATTGCACATGCAGTGGGAGTTGTAAGCAGTTACATGAACAATCGAGGAAAGGAACATTGGATGGCAATGAAATGGATTGTCAGATATTTGAAAGGTACCACAAATCAAGCATTATGCTTTGGTGGTTCAAACATTTCTCTACAAGGATATTTTGATGCAAATATGGTAGGTGACAAAGATAATAGGAGGAGCACTACAGGATATGTATTTATTGTTGGTGGGACAACTGTCAGTTGGGTTTCAAAAATCCAAAGTGTTGTTGCACTTTCAACAATAGAAGTAGAGTATGTTGTTGCTACAGAGGCTATTAAAGAAATGATTTGGTTACAAAGGTTTATGGGTGAATTGGGTAAGGAGCATGATATGGGCACATTATACAGTGATAGCCAAAGTTCCATTCATCTTGCAAAGAACTCAGAATTTCATTTTAGGACTAAACACATACAGCTCAAGTATCATTTCATATGATCAGTGTTGGAATATGGAGAGTTGAAGCTGGAAAAGATACACACTAGCCAGAATCCTACAAATATGCTAACAAAAGTTGTAACCAGGGAGAAATTGGGAAAATGATCAGTTTCAATTGGTCTTCAAGGATGATGATGAAGATGAGAAACATCCACGTGTTAGAGCCTAAATCTGCCTTGGGTTGAAGGAAGGCAAAATTTAGGGTAACCACAAACCACACTTAGTCTGGTAGCTAGCCCTACTAGAACAGGAGAGGGCTCTCTCCAGGTCACGCTCAGTAAATAAATAAATGATATGGTCTGAGATGACTTACAATGGATATTGATTTTAGGCTGGGTAAATAAATATGGAAACAAAAGGAAATTTTTTATAAATGACTGCATTTCTGGGATGTAGGGGACCAACACACAGTATGAGCAGAGAATTTAACACAAAGGCGCAGATTACTTCGTGAGGCAAGACAGGCAGAAAGTATAGCAATTAAATTTGAAATAATGCGAAATGGAGAGATTGTTTAGGAGGGTGAAAAGGGCATAAATACATGAATCCTTTTCAACACATGAAGAACACAAAATGTGAAACTTTCCCACAGGCAGAGCAATAAACATGAATTCTACCTTATCTTACTTAGAAAATTTCACTGGAAATGAATATGAATGAACTGTGAAACATAACAAAATACATATGAAACAAAAAGAGAATACATTTGCTACACTCACACCACATGAATCTCATGAACCAGAGCCACTGCCTTTCATTAATTCTCTGTTAAAATATACAATAAGGAACTGAGTTTCTCTCCCACAGTCTCCCAGAAATTACAACCAACCCTTTGCAAATGGTTTTACATACAATAAATAGACTTTGCCATTGGAAAATGGAACGACCCAAAGTTGGGGAGTTTTTCAAATCATTACAAACTGGAAATGGAAAGCCAACCATTAGTGACAAGTGCAGCATTACAAAAATGACAAACTGCTCGGGTGACTACTCGCCTTCCTTTGCCACTTGGATAGAAGCCAAAATTTAGTGAAAAAACTTTTTAAACTTTGCCTTAGGTGCTGAGAAAAATGTATTGTAAATGAGCAAGCCCACTTGGAGAAAATTGTAAATCGAAATGTTGCGGAGCGGAAGTGATTTTGGCCTTTGGGTCTTTGTGCACTGCGCCCAAAACTGTATGTGTTGCGCCACTTTGGAGGTGATTTTGAGGTACGTTCGGAAGTCCAAATTGTGTCCAAGGGTACTTGTTAGAAAGCCCTATCTGTCTACTTTCCAACCCAAGTAAAATTTCAGAATTTGGTGCTCATTTACCCCTCCAAAACTTCAATCTCCCAAGACTGCTTCCTATGTGTCAAAATAGGGGCAGAGAGGTCATGTTTTGAGTGTTTTTTACCTCTTGGGGACTCAAACCTTGCCCAAAATTCTTGGCCATGCACCAACAGTCATGAATTTTCATGCTAAATCCAAATATGTAAACCTTTCATGATTTGGAGCTCCCTATCATAAGTGCCATGCCACAGGGAGAGAAACCCTGTTTTGTGCACAAAAATTTTTCAAATGACCAAATTTGCCCCATATGTTTTGAAATTTGGGCTGGAGATGCTCTATGAAGTGCTATGCTGGGCCACAGAGGCTTCAGCCAAGATTCGGAGCCAATCTTTCTCTTTTTGCCTCTTTTGTCTTTTTGTCGCTCTCCTCAATTTCGCCTTCAAATTCCTTATCCGAGCCTTTGAACTCATGTTTTGTGCCCTATTGTGATAAACCATCTGCCTCAATAATGTTTTGTCCTTGTCAGCCTTCTCTAGCAGTCTCTCAAGGTAGTTTTTGATCTGCTCGAGCCAAGACTCTCGGTCATTGTTAATCTCTTGCTCTAATGGAGTGAGCTCAATCCTCCTATGTTGAGTAGATTGGCGATTCTCGCGGATGTTTTGCAGCTCCATGATCTCATGCTAGTCTTCAACATATTTGTTCCTCTGCTCCAAATACCTGATAATCCACTTAGCCCTCTCCAAATTGAGAGACAAGGCTTGGATCTCCGTTTGCTGCTCCTGGATGGTCCTCCTAAGTTTGGCACTCTCCAAATTTGTATCATCATCATGAATGAGGATGAGGTTGGCCTTTCGTTCACTTGATGGCCCCTCGTCATGCATGGGCCTCTTGCCCTTGTCTTGTACCTATGTTATTGATGTTGGAAGTGAGGCCCCTTCCACCCTAGGTGGAGATAACACTCGCTTTGCTACTGCGAACAAATGTCTACTGCCTCTCTGATATGTGACGAACACCAGCATAGTAGCGGTCTCATGGTGCTCATACTGATGAGAAGGACCCCTATCTCATCTTCAACCTTTGATAATACCTGTGAAGTGCTGAAGAGGTCACGGGAGATGAAATCATCCCAAGCAATGCCCTATAATCCCAGTTGATGAACCACCAAAATCTTAATAAGAGAAAATGATAAACACTGTTAAGTTGAATGAGGGGTTTTGTGATGCATGAAGGTGTTCATCCTCTCTATGTTCCTGCAAATGAAACATGGGATGTTCATCATCCGTACCCTGGTAAAATGCATGAGCAACCTGATGTGATAAGCATATAAACGAGAGAACCTCCCCTCACAGCTGAAATATTTCATGATCAACTTCATTAGTGGAGCATATTCATCTTTCAGATATCGGAATGGAAAGACTCTTTTGAGCTACCTCAAGAAACTGGCCTTAATGTATGGCTCATAATGTTGCCGATCAACCTTTTGTTTCTTGTGCCATGGTTCTCCAACATTCGGTGTGTCGGTTGCTAATGAGACAATTTCAGGTGTCAGTGTGAAGGTTACACCGGCCAAGATAGTGTGATCTCCATGTAAGTGAAGCACAAAAAGAAGGGCCAACTCATGATGAACTAGAACACTTGCCACCTTTTGACAAAAATCAAAACATGACAGATGCTGGAAACATGACATAGCAAGAGGGCAGGCCTGCAATTCTGTAAGGGTGGTTGGTTCATCCCTAACATGTTTGCCACTTTTGTGATGTCTCTGAGGAGGTTGTTCTTCCGAGGATGAATCACTTTGGGTTTCCATTTGATACTCTGATGAATTCTTAGATGCCATTACTGTTGTATATGGACTATGCTTGGACTGGCTTTTGATGATATATGAAACTATGTGTTGTTATGAACTCTGCCACCAAGGGGAACAATGCAAAAGGGACTATTAGGAAGGGGAATAATATGATGGGATTAGGGGTTATGGGGAGAAATTTTGTTTAGGGACATGTAGGAGGGTTTGGGGATTTTATAAGGTAGGATTTTGGGGTTTTACATTTGACAAGTGAGTGGAGGGGACAGGGAATAGCAGTTTAGTAATGTTTTAGGGTAGGGCAAAAAATAGGGAAAAATGGGATAGGGGGGAAGAGAACGATGGAAAGAAGGGAAAGGTGAAAGGGAGGAGGAACCTTGGCATCCACACAATGGATTTGCAACCGTAACAACAATGGTTTAGATGATTTCAAGTGGTAGGGCTTAGGAGTTTTTATTGCAACTATAAATGGCCATAAACCATCATCATATTCACAAAATTTGATGAGCAACCTGGATGTCGACCCTACCTGGCAATTTCAAGGGTTTCAAGGTGATTTGTTGCAAATTTGGAGCCAAACTGGGCATTTGTGGGTCTGCACCGCGCAACATACACAGTGCGTCGCACCGTTTGTGTGTGCTGCACCCATGTTAGTTTAACACTGTGTGGTCGCGCCCTATGCGCCGCACTCCCTCTATGCGTCGCGCCCCTCCGCCTGTGTGCCACGCCTATGAAAACACCTCCAACCTCACCTAAAATGCATGCAAGCTCTCACAATCACTTTGTAATGTTTCTCTCTAACCTTGGTGTGCAAAATGACATTGTTCCTTATGGAAATTCTATATAAAGACATTTGAAGTCATGGTTTTTATTTTTGTTTCTTCAAAACCCACTTTGATAATTTTTTATTTTGGCACTTTTTCCTAATTTGATTCAAGTCTGTATTTCACTTTTCCCTTTGAATTTTTAGCTAAAATGATGAAAATTTTGGCACTTTTTGTAGGGGTTGCATGGCATGGAATTTGACAAGGAAACCGTGACTGCGCCTGAGGAGATCAACTGGAAAATGTTTTGAAAATTATCACAAATGACACACTGTTTGACTTTTCTTCAAAACATAGTTTTGAAGAACAGTCGTAATCTATCAACATGACGATGAAAATCTTTAAATCACAACTTTGTAAGGGCCTCCCTCTAGCCTTCATGGCTTTATTGGACATGGTTGAAGACCAAATTGACTAATCCCTAGACCTAATGACTGAAAATGACTCTTGTCCATTTAAAGATTGAACACTGACTGTCATGGGCTTTAGTAAACATTGATGAAAAGACCTAAGCCAGTAGGTGCCAAACATGAGGGGTAAGGGGTAATGACTGAAAAGATCCTCCCGTCAGATTATGGCATGCCCCTAGTGAAATGAAGCTGAGTGAATGGAGCGAGACACCTAAAAATGAAATGCAGAAAGAGTTTTGATCTCTGACGGAGGACTGACAAGACCGACTCTAACACCAGGTCCAAAGAGGAGTCATTGTCCAGCAAATGAAGCAATGGTGGAGTTGCTACAATCATTCTCCAAGTGGGAGATTGTTGAGTATGGATCATGATTGTTTAGAGGTCTTTGTTTCAATTGGATGTATACCCTAGGGGTCCGGGCGTTAGCGGGGGTTCAGGGGCAACGCCCCCAAGTTAAAAACAGAGGTAAAACTGCCTTGTAAAAGTATAGTAATTTCTAGTCAATCTGGGTCGTTCATTAGGCAGATGATCTTACGGTAAAACTTATGTTTAGTTTAGGTTTTTTTGCCCTAGAAGGGAACCCCTCTCTTTGTATGAGTGTATTTTATTTGAGGATGTGTAATAGATGTGTATTCTCTGAGTGAGAAGTAGAGAGGTGAGACTGTGAGAAAAAATAGAGGATATTACAGCGGATCTGTCGTAGGTTGTGTCTATTCGTTTTGTTGGATAACAGAAAGGAAGGACTAGATGTTCAAGGTGGACGTAGCCCAAACTGGGTGGACCATGTATATCTGTGTCTCTCTTGTTTTATGCAATTTTTGCGTTTATATTTCTGCAATATATTATGTGTTCCATTGCTCTGTAATATATAATTTTCCAATAGCGAGTCTGCACTTAATGTTAGATACATGTCGGAGATATCAGATTGCACTCAATCTAAAGAAGTGTTTGTTTTGTGTCCCTTTTAGGATCCTACTAGGTCATGTGGTATGCAGACAAGGATTGATGGTAAACCCCACAAAGGTTATGGTTATAATCAACTTGGACATGCCAAGGAATCTGCAATAGTTGTGTGCAACTCTAGGGCATACCATATACTATATGATCTTCATCAAGATCTATACTCAGATCATCATGCCCATGGAGAAATTGTTGAAAAAGGATGCTACATTCTGTTGGAGTGATGAATGCCAGAAGAGCTTGTATGTGCCGAAAGAGAAAATGGTCACCACACCAATCCTAAGCTTCCCGAACTGGAAGAAGGAATTTCATGTACACGTGGACGCCTCATGTTTTGCACTAGGGGCCATGCTAACATAGGCATGTGAGGGCGAATTGGACCATCCTATAGCATTTGATATCAGGAAGTTGTCCAAGGTTGAGAAGAACTCTTCCACTATAGAGAACAAAGGAGTAGACATGGTATACATGCTCCAAAAGTTCAAGCACTATTTGCTGTGTGGACATTTTAAAATGTATATGGATCATTCTATGTTGAAATACCTAGTCAATAAGCCTGTGTTGGGAGAAAATACCTGCAAATGGTTGTGGTTGTTCCATGTGTATGCATTTGAAGTCATTGTGAAGCCAATACAATTGAATGTGGGACCTAATCATCTATTGCACATTCATACAGGAGAGGAACTTGCTAACTTGGAGGAGGCACTGTCTGACACATAGCTCTTTGTGGTATGCATCACGAACAATCAATTTGAGGATATCATACATTTCCTAACAACGAGAACTGCTCTAGAAGGGTATGCCAGCCAGCAGAAGAAGGAGTTAGTAGTGCACGCAACAAACTTCTTCATCATTGTAAGACACTTGTACAAAATGGGGTCAGATGAAATATTGCGAGATTATGTACCTAACTTTGAGAAAACTAGAATTCTAACAGAGGCTCATGGAGGAGTTGTAGGAGGACATTATGCAGGAAAAGCAATAGTGCAGAAGGTTATGTGTGCTAGTTTGTGGTGGCCAACTCTACATAAGGATGCGAAAGCATATTGTAGGTCCTATGATGAATGTCAAAGGACTAGCAAACCATCACGGAGGGATGAACTACCTTTGGTGATACAAGTGATGTTACAACCATTCGAGAAATGGGCGATCAACTTTGTGGGCCCAATTTAGCCTCCCGGAAAGAAGACAGGTGCACAGTACATCATTACCGCAACTGAGTACTTGACCAGGTGGGTAGAAGTGAAGCTTGTGAAGGATTGTACAGGTGAGACAAAAGTGAAGTTCCTTTTTGAATACATATTAACAATATTTGGTTGTCCAAAGATCTTGATGAGTGATCACGATACACACTTTCTTAAGGAAATAATCAATGCGTTGGCAGAAGAATTTCATGTATATCATCATAAGAGTACACCCTATCACCCATAGGCCAGTGAGATGGTGGAATCATTCAATAAGATACTGGAGAATACACCAATGAAGGTCTGCAACGCTTAGAAAAATGATTGGGACATGTGCATACCCACAGTGCTATGGGCCTACAGAATGATTTGCAAGAAGTTGATTGGGAAAACACCTTTTATAATCATGTATGGAATAGAAGCTGTGATGCCAATGGAATACATTGTACCTAGTCTGTGCATAGTGGAACTCACGGGTATGGCAGATTGGAGAGCCCTGGAAGAGAGGCTTGTGTAGCTAGGATAGCTTGAGGAGGATTGATTTCTAGCTAGATTTGATCAACAAGTTCAAAAGGAGCACGAAAAGGAATGACACAATCGACACATCAAACTGTGTACCTTCAAGGTAAATTATTTGGTCTTGTTATATGACAGTAAATTTGATAAATTTCCAGGGAAATTCCGGATGCACTAGCTAGGACCATATGTCATCAAGGAGATTACCGATGGTGGAGTAGTTTAGTTGGTCAAATTGAATGGAGAACCCTTCCTAGGGAAGGTGAATGGTAGTTGATTGAAGCCATACACTAGTGATCTAGCTAGGTGATTATATGAGGGAAGCACAGTCTTAGCGCTCCAGGCAGCTGAAAGGAGGTGTGGGACTATAAACTACGCTACCTGGTTTGGAGAGCTACGCGATCAGGAAACCATGCGAAATGAAGATATGTCATAATGCACATGGAAGTGCGCATAGGGGTGCACTACCAAGGAAGCAACTTTTCAGACTAGCTAGAAAGTGACTCTTAAGGTCATTGTTCATGATTTAACAATGGAAAAATGACCAAATGGAGTGGAGGGGCAGCATTTAAGTCAGACTTTATGGACCATATCTCTGAAAATATGTCAATAATCTAGCATTAATGAATCGAATTTGGGGGGGATGGTTAGATTTGAATTTGAAAATGCCTATAAATCATAGATGACTGCCTAGCAAAAAACACATGGAATTTTGAGAATTGAGTTGTTGAGCTCTTAGGCGCACATGAACTTTGAAACCTTGGAGCTTGCTAGCAAGTTCTGTGTTTACATTGCCATAGGCGAATTAGGAGTTATTACGTAGCATTATGTTGATGCCCACTGAAGCTATGAGCGTGGAAGCAACAACAATCGAGGGAGTTGTCCCAGAGGTGGCTATGGAAGAAAAAGGAGCCACACCAGAGGGATGCCTACAGAAATATCAGTTGAAGCACGAAAGTCTCGACGAACACCTAGGCCAAGGCCTACCTAGACCATAGAGGGTCACAAGATCAAGAAGGGCAAGCAAGTCATGTCATCACAGCTGGTGCGTGCATCTCCCAGGAAACACCCCCATAATGTTAAGTCAACTGCACAGGAAAAGGGCAAGAGAATTAACCTAAAGCTATAAGAAAAGGACTTTGAGGATATCCCAATGGATGATGAGGATGTTGCGATGGAAAGGGAGGATGTTGAAATTGTGGGGTCTGACCCCATCACCAAGTTTCCTGAGTACATTCCTCCGCACAAGGTAAAGACCAAGGTGCCCAAATACATTGATGAGAGTAAGGTCACCTTGCATACACCCCTCTTACCAAATCAAATTGTGTTTGAATGACTGTTTTTGGGGCGTATACCCCATTTGAAATTAGGAGACTAAGATTTAGTAGACATAGAGTGGTTTCCTCACCTAGCAACAGATCAACTCATGCACCACATGTTTCATAAAACCATTGGAGTAACTGCGTTGGAGCCGTGGAAGTGGCTGAGAGGTGTGGATAAGGCAGGACTGTTCAACCTACTATGGGTGCCGCATTACAACCATGTGCTCATCACAATGGTGGTAATCAGGTAGTTACTATGCTTGGTGCATGATGGGTGTTTATGGCTAGAGGAGCTTGGTCCATAAGATCACGTAGCTACCATACACAAGGGACATTTTGGCCATGGAATTTGGATAAAAGACTAGCGAACATGTCCTCATGGAGGCCATGAAGGAAAAGTTCAAGCTAATGAAGAAGCCACAATGACTACACCATCTCAAGCTTCTATGACCCAATAGTCAAAGTAGCCACGCAACTTTTAGCAAGGAAGGTTATGCAGAATTTTTTCTCAAATGAAGTGCGAGCACCACTCATAGCTTTGGTGGTCCATTGCATGAAAGGTTTTCAATTTAATTGGTCATGCAACCTTTGCTGTGAGTTCCTCATGAACTGTCGCGAGGCACAAGATCTTAGCAAGAAATTTCACTATGCATGGCTCCTGTTGTCCATAGTGCTAGTAGCATGGGAGCTACTCGAAGACAATCAATTCCTTTTAATTGAGTTGCACTACCAGAGGCCACAAAGTATGCTTTGATGTGGGCAACCAAGGATCCTCAGTGAGTAAAGGACAACAAAATATTTTTGACCTTGATGGAGATGAATGTGTACATGGCCATCAACCGCAAGCCGCAGTTATCACCTATCAACTTTGATAGATAGCAGGAGTACACAGAATTCAAGGTTGATTTCCACTATGTATCAATAAGGGTGCGGAAGAACCCTAAGTAGAAGTGGCATGACTTGCCCTACTTGGCGATAGATGATGCGATCGAAGCGGTCTTTGATAGTTGGCTGATAGAATGGTGCATTACCTCAGACTTGACTATGGGATCTAGCAATGTCGTCGCGCAGCTGAAGAAGGAAGAAGCCAAGCTAAAGATGGAGCAGATGGTTGCAAAGAGGAGAAAGCAGGCTGATGCTAAGGCTAAGGCAGACCATGCTCTGTGCAGGAGATAGGCAGATAGGCAGGAGGATAGGAGCATAGCTCTAACCAAGAGAAATCACCCTCACTAAAGATAGAGGATGAAGTAGATGAATAGACAGAGCAAGGAGGAGAAGACCCAAAAACAACTCTATTCCATATCAAGCATACTAGGGGCCTAGAAAAGATAGGGTTTCGAAAGAAGTCGAAAGCAATAAGATGCCTTTGAATCTAATCACCTTGATAGACTGGGATCTAAATGATATAGAGGATATGGTGTGGGACACCACTACAGAACTGTTGTAGTAGTTTGAGTAGCAGCAGTAGTAGGTACTGAGTGCTATTCAGACAGGTCTACATGAGCTACAGATCCACACTTCACAAATGAAGACCAGCATGGCACCCACCAGTGTGGCCATTAGCACCTCTGAAGCCACAGAGATGTTACGTGTTAGGGAACCCTGAGCCATAATACTACTAGACGGAGCCTTGAAAATGATGACTAGCACTTACAGAATTGTTGTCAATGCCCTCAAGGCCGTGGGCCTTAATCTGGTAGTGCTTCCTAGTGAAGTTATTTATCTTTTACAAGATGGTGTGATTTCCAAGCTTCAGGTCTATGATCAACACACTTTGTAGGTCATCAATGAGCAAAAGGTGAATAATGCTCAGATGGCAGTGCATTATGACTCTGCTCTCAACCTTGTGATTTATCTCATGGTTAAAAACCAGTGCCTCACTAAGGTTTTAGGTGAACCATGTTGGACTGTCCTAGAGCTAGACATCCCCGAGGCTGAGCCAGTCGATTTGCAGGTTCAAAAACACATTACTGGAGTAAGCAATGCATGCACAGAGTTGGAAAAGGTTCAACCGGACCTGAATCTCAAGATCAAGAAGTTACAGTTGAAGGCCCAACCTTTGACTCTGCAAGATGTCAGGGATTAGCGTGCAACTGTTGTGGTAGATGCATTAGCAAGTGCAGTGATGGATTGCATGACACTTTTTAGGTAGTCACTTGAGGTCCTCACCAGCCTACAAGAGGACCCCCAATGTATAGAAGCTCGAGATAGAAGGATAGGAACTATAGCAGTGGGATCAAGAGCTTAGGACCAAGTGTCGTAAAATGGTCAAAAATGAATGTGATTAGAACTAGTTTGAACCTAAACAACTGAATAGAGCTTGTCTTCTTCATTTTGGCACCACAAACGGTTCAGAAAACGGTCATCATATGAGAAAGTTATGCCAAAAAGAAGAATTGCCTAATAACATTGAAAATTTGAAAATTTTCAAAAAAAAAAATTAAAATAGAATATTCTTTGGAATATTCTATTTTTGGCAGTGAATGGCAAGCTGCCACATGGCACGTCCAGAGATGACCACGTGGCTTAAATGACATCAGCAGGTGGTATATGCTTTGTTTAAAATTTTGGTGGTGGTGAGGTCTAATGCCACGACTTCCGGGACAACAATCCTATGTATTACCATCCAACCATGGCAACAGATTTTGTATGGTTTGACAATGAAATGATATTTAACATTTTTAGTTGTGTTGGACGAGGCTCGAAGGTGGCCAACCCCCCATACATGTGACCTCCGCCATCTACCCCCTAAACTGCCGGTAAACATAACGATCACGTTTAATGTTGAACAAGTTCACATGCGGGTTAAACGGTGAGTTAACACACAGTTTCATTAACCATACAGCTAAGGGCTTGGTGCAAACTCTGAGGCGCCTAACCACCGCCACATAAATCTGGTCACATGTAGTTTGTAACTAATGGTTAGTGGTTGAGATGGCAGAGTTTTTGGTGGGGCACTCCAAAAATGGCAAAATTGCATATTTGTCAGGGTTATCTGGCAGTTAGTTAGTTTTATCTGGAGTTTTCCTAGGGCACACTGTAGAAACTTTAATGAGCCATAACTTTGGCTAGGAAAGTCCTTTTTGGATGAATTTTTTATTTTATTTTGGGTCTCTTCAACCTTCTGAAGCCATTGGCACAGGTTTCATAGCCATCTGAGGTCATTTGCTGCTGTTTTTGCTTCATGGAAGTTCCAGGAGCCACCAGGGCCAAATCAGTTTGGGAGCTGCATTGGGAAGTGTGCAACATCTCAGATCAAGATGGTATTAGAGCCAAGTTGTTGCTCCTTTGTATCAAAAGTAGTCAAATAAAGCTATAGATAGAGCCTGAAAGGGCCAGGAAGCCTTCGAAATGCTCTTGTTATACAATTGCAAAGTAGATAAACATTCTTTTCAATTAATCTCTGGTGTAGTTGTCTTTTGATTGTTTTTGTGCAAGGATATTTTGATTGTCTTGCAATTTTATCACAATAGCTTGAAAGGAAGATTGGGGATAGCCATTGAATAGCTAAACCTTGGAGAAGACAAAAAGGAATAGCAGATGTTTTCCTTACCCCAAGGACCTCAAGACAATCCCTAAAGCACAAGAAGTTTGATGCAAAATAGGTTGTTCGAATTAGAGTTTGACTCTACAATCATTTGATTCAGGAATTTGTTAAGAGATTCTGAATTTTGCTGAAGCTCTTTTGTTCATTTTTATAATGACAACTTCCATAAGTGAGTTCTCAAAATCATCCTCCTTCACAAGATTCTTTGATGAAGCCTTGAAGCAAGAATTTTTCATCATGATGAATATGGTGAGAGAAATGTATGAGGATGAAAGCAAGAGATCTAGACTTCAAGAGCAGTTGAATTCCATGAGGGAAGAGAAGCAATTGCTTTCTAAGCAATTGTAGGAAACATAAGGCCAACTTCATATTGCAAACATGAATCTAGAAAGGATGCATGAGTTGGAGACAAAAATCCTTGCCAAAGAAACCTTAGCCAAGTATTAGCTTGAAGAAGAGGTAAACAATTCTAGTTTTTCTTCAAATTCTTATAGGAATGTTTATGTTGGTTCTTTTGAGAAACATACCAGAGGCATAGGGTCCAAGTTGATGTACAAAATGGGATATGAAGGAAAATGATTGGGCAAACATACACAAGGTATAGTTGAGCCAATAATGGTTGAGGTAAGGCCTAAGTATTTGGGTCTTGGTTATGGACAACCTTATGGAGAAAGTTCCAAAGCAGCCATGAAGGCAATTGAAACAGTTCTTGGAAGGAGTTTCATTTCAAGTTCCCTACCTCAAGTTGGTAAAGATTGTATTCTTGGGGAATGCAATAGTTTGAAACATACCTTTCCAGAAGAAGGTGTGCATAAGCATGCACTTAAACAAGAGAATTGCGAAAGCTCTAAAACTATTGAAGGGATTGATGGTGTTCCAAAAGGAGCTTCTTCTTCATTTGATTCACCTCCTCATGAAGGTAATGAAAGTGAAAGAGAAAGCTATAAATCTGATTTCAATCATATTTCCTTTGATTATGTAAAGCATGGAAAATTTCCACATAAGCATTGGAAAAGAATTGCATGTTCTTTTTGTGGTTTGGTTAACCATAGTGTTTCTAGATGTTGGAAAAGAATCGCAACATACTGGAAACTTTTGAAGGAAAGGAGGCAAGAAGCGAAAGTTCCATTGAACAATGAAAATCATGCTGTCAAGAAGATGAACATGTGTTGCACTTATTGCCATAAGCAAGGACATATTGCTGAAAGGTGTTGGACTCTGAATCCAATAATGCTTCCACGGAAGGTGAATAAATTGGAGAAAGAGTATGGCAAGAATGGGAAGGAAGTTTCCAGCATTGATATGTGTAAGGATGATACACATGTTGATATTGATGTGCAGTTAAAGGAAGAACCTTTGAAATGGATTGGTAAGAAATGGTTAGAATTCTTATCCAATTAAAGTTGCATGTCTTTTGATTCAATGCATTCCTTTGTTAAGGGAATGCAAGTTGTAGGATGGAAAAGCTGAGTATGAGACTCACTCTATTTCAGCTCTTGTCACCCACATTTGTTTTTGTTGGGTTGATGTATCTGTTGGTCTTAGAAAAGAAAAGTTGAGGTTGCACCTGTACATAGATGTTGTAGGTGTGTTTATCGAACTATATATAGTTCATTGTTTTTGATACATACATGTGTTTGTAGATGTATCTTGTTGACAGTTGATTAGTGTCACTTGTGAGCACGCTTTTACATTGTCGATTGTGCCACTTATGTTGACAACTTGTGTTGATTGTGGTGCACATGTTTTGTCGACTTGTGTCGGTTGTGTACACATTTTCTATGTTGATGGTTGAGTCCATTGTTCAGCATATTTCAAGACAACTTGTTGCTGATGATTTTCTTGTTGCACAAGGTACCTTTGGTGTCATTTGGTGCAAGGAAGGAAATTGGTGCAAAGTAGTGCACAATCCCATGAGCTGGAAAAGCATGCATGTAAGGAGGGCTCAAATTTCAGCATGGGTCTCTACTTCTTTTGAGAAGTTTTTGTAGCAAGTATCCCAAGAGTTTGGGATGAGCATTTGTAGTACATTCAACATGCTACAGCTGGTAAAAGCCTTCTCATTTGGGAGGCAACTCTTCTTCTGGAGCGGAGGTACCATGGATGGGCATCGTGACAGTTGGCAAGCCCACATGTTCAGAGGAAGATTTCAGCACCTATATCAGCAAGTATCATTACTGGTTTCTGCAAATTTTCAGTTTGTGTGGCAAACAAGCTTGGTCGGGATTCGACAAGTACTTGGCTTATGCAGCAAAATGTCACCATGACGACAATTGCCAAGGCATGAAATTTTGACATTAGTATGCTATTTTGGTTGAATGGAAGAGGATATTTCTATTCCTCAAGTGTTGTACAATTTAGTTAAGAGATTTAGTAAGTGTTTGGAGCCCAAAATCCTTCTCATTTGGCAGGTGTGATCAGGAGCTCAGGACCAAGTGTCATAAAATGGTCAAAAATGAAAGTGCTCAGAACTAGTTAGAATTTGAATGACTGGATAGAGCTCATCTTTGTGATTCTGGGACCATGAATGGTTCGGAAAATGGTCACCATATGAGAAAGCTATGCCAAAAAGAAGAATAGCCCAATAATATTGAAATATTGAATTTTTTCAAAAAAAATTAAAATAGAATATTCCATAGAATATTCTTTGAGATATTCTGTTTTAGGCAACGAATGGCATGTTTCCATGTGGTAGGCCCGGAGGCTACCACATGGCTAGGGATGACATCAGCATATATATGTGCATATGTTAAAAGTTTTGGCAATCTAACGGTTTGAACCCATGACCTGCCCAGAGCTAAACCTACATCTTACCACTGGACCACCACGAAATGACTTAGCAAGAGGGCGGCGGAAATTGTTTATAAAGTTTAAACTTCATTTGGGCGGGGACCGAAAGGGGCAGGGCCTGAACGAGGCCAGCCCCTAATGGAAAGCCTCCATACATGTGACCAACATGCCCAAAACCATGGGCCTAAACCCTTAGCCGCTGGCTCGAAATCTAATGCAAACCACCAGCCCACGATTTCCAGTCACATGTGGGATTTATTGGCAATTAACTGATAGTCAACTTGGCAGATTCTTGGCGGAGTTCTCCAAAAATGGTGGAATTGCCTATTTGTTCGGGTTATCTAGCAGTTAGCTAGTATTATCTAGAGTTTCTCCAGCCTTGATCTGAATTTGAAACTACCTGTAAATGCTTAGCAAGGTATTCAATTCAGTAAACATGCATGTTTAAGAGGTGTATGTATTTTCTGTTTATGTGTTTTAACTTGATTTGTTTCAACTGATATTAACCATATATATCAGACATATAAGGCAACAAATAAACATCACACATAACAACAAATTTAATAAGGAGTTCACCCCAATCTCATGGGCTACGTCTCCTGTGAGCTCTAGTCATCTAGACTTGGCTCTTTGGGATTATGGCTTGAATTATTTTACAAGTTCCACACTCAACTCCAAAATTTTACTGACTAAACCTATAGGTTTAGAAAAACCATATACATCCCTGTCATGGCTGTCCACTTTGTGCAGGCAGATCTAGGCTCCCTTGGACTTGATTCCTTTAGCAGGCGCACTAAGCTTCCCTAAGATCTTAATGGCACAAACTCCTTCAGAATTCTTCAAATGTCTTTGAAACCTCTACTACTATCTCCAACACATATCTCACATAAACAAATGACTGTTCATTTGCTCAAAATGAGCACTGCATCCCCAATCCAGGCCTTCTCCCATGGATGGCTCTGGGCTGCCTGAAACTTCTCTTTAGCATCTCAGCCTTTAGAAGTCTCCAAATGCTTCTTAAAACACCTTCATTTTATTCATAAGGTTCCTTACAGTAGAAATAGGCTTCTGTTTCACCTCAAATAGATGAACCTAGCCCAGCACAACTCAATCACTGAAATGGCCCTAGTGGCCCTAAAAGCTTCCCTGAAGCTAAACATTGAGAATAATGCCTCAAAAGGAAAAATGAGCTATAGAAATGGATTCAAAACACTAAAATCCTTCAGGAATGACCTTCGCTCCACATTCAATGGCTGTACACTTCCCAATGCAGCTCCCAAACTAATTTGGCGCTAGTGGCTCCTAGAACTTCCAGTAAGAAAAATAACTTGTAAACGACCTCAGATGGCTGTGAAACCTATGCCAATGGCCTCAGAAGGTTGAAGAGACCCAAAATCCAAAAACAAAGTTGTCCAAAAAGGACTTTCTTAGCCAAAGTTATGGCTCATTAAAGTTTCTCCAGTCTGCCCTAGAAAAACTCCAGATAAAACTGGCTAACTGCCAGGTAACCCTGACAAATAGGCAATTCCACCATTTTTGGAGTGCTCCGCCAAGAATCTTCCAATTTGACTGTGAGTTAACTACCAATAAATCATGCATGTGACTGAAAATCTCGAGCTGGTGGTTTGCATTGGAGTTCGTGCCAGCGGTTAAGGGTTTAGCCCCACGGTTTTGGGCATGTTGGTCACGTGTATGGGGGCTGACCGCCTTTGGGCCCCACCCGAATGAAGTTTAAACTTCATAAACAATTTATGCCACCCACTTGCTAAGTCATTCCGCGGTGGTCGAGTGTTAAGACGTAGGTTTAGCTCTAGGCAGGTTGCGGGTTCAAACCGTCAGACCTCCAAAAATTTTAACATATGGAGATATATATGCTGATGTCATCCCTGGCCATGTGGCAGCCTCCATGCCTACCATGTGGCAGCATGCCATTCGTTGCCTAAAATGAAATATTTCAAAGAATATTCTATGGAATATTCTATTTTAATTTTTTTTGAAAATTTTCAAAATTTCAATATTATTGGGAAATTCTTCTTTTTGGCATAGCTTTCTCATATGGTGACTATTTTCTGAACCATTCACGGCACCAAAATTAAAAAGATGAGCTCTGTCTAGTCATTCAGGTTCAAACTAGTTCTCAGAACTTTCATTTTTGACCATTTTACGACACTTGGTCCTGAGCTCCTGATCACGCCTCCCAAATGAGAAGGCTTTTGGTCCCCAAAAGCTTACTGAATCTCTGAACTAAACTATACAACACTTGAGGAACAAAAATATCCTCTTCTTTTTAGCCAAAAGAGCATACTGATGTCAAAATGTCCTGTGTTGCCAACTGTCGTCATGGGGACTTTTTGCTGCATAAGCCAAGTACTTTTCGAATCCCGACCAAGCTTGTTCGCCAGACAAACCGAAAATTTGCAAAAACCAGTAATGATAATTGCTAATATATGAGCAGAAATATTCCTCTGAACATGTGTGCTTGCCAGCTATCACAATGCCCATCCATGGCACTTCTGCTCCAGAAGAAGAGTTGCCTCCCAAATGAGAAGGCTTTTACTAGCTATTGCATGTTGAATGTACTGCAAATGCTCATCCCAAACTCATGGGATACTTGCTGCAAAAACTTCTCAAAAGAAGTAGAGACCCATGCTGAAATTTGAGCTCTCTTTGCATGCATGCTTTTCTAGCTCATGGGATTGTGCACTGCTTTGCACCAATTTCCTTCCTTGCACCAAATGACACCAAAGGTACCTTGTGCAAGAAGAGAATAATTAGCAACAAGTTGTCTTGAAATATGTTGAACAATGGACTCAACCATCAACATAGAAAATGTGTACACAACCGACACAAGTTGACAAAACATGTGCACCACAATCGACACTAGTTGACTGTCAACAAGATACATTTACAAACACATGTATGTATAAAAAAAATGAACTATATACAGTTCGATAAATACACCTACAACATCTATGTATAGATGCAACTTCAACTCTCCTTTTCTAAGACCAACAGGTACATCAACCCAATAAAAACACATGTGGGTGACAAGAGCTAAAATAGAGTGAGTCTCATACTCAACTTTTCCATCCTACAACTTGAATTCCCTTAACAAAGAAATGCATTCAATGAAAAGACATGCAACTTTAATTGGATAAGAATTCTAACCATTTCTTACCAATCCATTTCAAAGGTGCTTCCTTTAACTGCACATCGATATCAACATGTGTATCATCCTTACACATATCAATGATGGAAACTTCCTTCCCATTCTTGCCATACTCTTTCTCCAATTCCTTCAACTTTTGTGGAAGCATTGTTGGATTCAGAGTCTAACACATTTTAGCAATATTTCTTATTAAAATAGAATATTTTGGCCATTTCATATGATTGAGCAGTGTTGGGCTAGGTTCATCTATTTGAGGTGAAAAAAAAGCCTATTTCTGCTGTAAGAAACCTTTTGAATCCAATGAAGGTGCTTTCAGAAGCATTTGGAGACTTCTAAAGGCCGAGATGTTAAAGAGAATTTTCATGTAGCCCAGAGTCATCCATGGGAGAAGGCCTAGATTAGGGATGCAGTGCTCATTTTGAGCAAATAAACAATCATTTGTTTATGTCAGATATGTGCTGGAGATAATAGCAGAGGTTTCAAAGACATTTGAAGAATTCTGAAGGAGTTTGTGCCATTAAGAAGCTCAGGGAAGCTTAGTGCACCTACTAAAGGAATCAAGTCCAAGGGAGCCTAGATCTGCCTACACAACGTGGACAACCATGACAGGGATGTATATGGTTTTTCTAAACCTGTAGGTTTAGTTAGTAACCTTTTGGAGTTGAGTGTGGAACTTGTAAAATAATGCAAGCCATAATCCCAAAGAGCCAAGTCTAGTTGACTAGAGATCACAGGAGACATAGCCCACGAGATTGGGGTGAACTCCTTATTAAATTTGTTGTTATGTGTGATGTTTACTTGCTGCCTTATATGTTTGATATATATGTCTAATATCATCTGAAACAAATCAAGTCAAAACACATAAACAAAATAAAAGACATAAACCTCTTAAACATGTATGTTTACTGAATTGAATACCTTCCCAAGCATTTACAAGTAGTTTCACATTCATATCAAGATGGTATTAGGGCAGGTTGTTGCTTCTTTGTATCAAAAGTGGTCAAATAAAGTTATAGACAAAGCCTAGAAAGAGCCAGGAAGCCTTCGAAATGATCTTGTTATACAATTGCAAAGTAGATAAATGCTCTTTTAAGTCAATCTCTAGTGTAGTTGTCTTTTGATTGTTTTTGTACAAAAATATTTTGACTGTCTTGCAAGTTTTGATCACAATAGCTTGAATGTATAGACTCAAAGCAAGATTGGGGATAGCCACTGAATAGCTAAATCTTGGATAAGACAAGAAGGAATAGTAGATGTTTTCCTTACCCTAAGGACCTCAAGACAATCTGTGAAGCACAAGAAGTTTGATGCAAAACAGGTTGTTTGAATAAGAGTTTGACTCTGCAATCATTTGATTTAGGAATTTGTTAATAGATTTTGAATTTTGTTGAAGCTCTTTTGTTGATTTTTATAATGAAAACTTCCATAAGTGAGTTCTCAAAATCATCCTCCTTCACAATATTTTTTGATGAAGGCTTGAAACAAGAATTTTTCATCATGATGAAGATGGTGAGAGAAATGTATCAGGATGAAAGAAAGAGCTCTAGACTTCAAGAGCAATTGAATTCCATGAGGGAAGAGAAGTAGTTGCTTTCTGCACAATTACAGGAAATGGAAGGCCAACTTCATATTACAAACATGAATCTGGAAAGGATGCATGAGTTTGAGACACAACTCCTTGTTTCCAAAGAAGCCTTAGCCAAGTATCAGCTTGAAGAAGAGGTAAACAATTCTAGTTTGTCTTCAAATTCTTATAAGAATGTTTATGTTGGTTCTTTTGAGAAACATACCAGAGGCATAGGGTCCAAGTTGATGTCCAAAATGGGATATGAAGGAAAAGGATTGGGAAAACATGCACAGGGTATAGTTGAGCCAATAATGGTTGAGGTAAGGCCTAAGTATTTGGGTCTTGGTTATGGACAATCTTATGGAGAATGTTCCAAAGTAGCCATGAAGGCAATTGAAACAGTTCCTAGAAGGAGTTTCATTTCAGGTTCTCTATCTCAAGGTTCTAAAGGTTATATCCTTAAGGAATGCAATAGTTTGAAACATGCTTTACAGGAAGAAGGTGTGCATAAGCATGCACTTGAACAAGAAAGTGGTGAAATCTCTAAAACCATTGAAGGGATTGATAGTGTTCCAAAGGAAGCTTCTTTTTCTTTCGATTAAACACCTTATGAAGGTAATGAAGGTGAAAGAGAAAGGTATAATTCTGATTTCCATCACACTTCCTTTGATCATGTAAAGCATGGAAAATTTCTACACAAGCATTGGAAAAGAATTGCATGTTCTTTTTGTGGTTTGGTTAACCATAGTGTTTCTAGATGTTGGAAAAGAATGGAAACATATAGGAAACTTTTGAAGGAAAGGAAGCAAGAAGCAAAAGTTCCATTGAACAATGCAAATCATGCTGTCAAGAAGATGAACATGTGTTGCACTTATTGCCATAAGCATGGACCTATTGCTGAAAGGTGTTGGATTCTGAATCCAACAATGCTTCCACGAAAGTTGAAGAACGTGGAGAAAGAGTATGGCAAGAATGGGAAGGAAGTTTCCATCATTGATATGTGTCAAGATAATACACATGTTGATATTGATGTGCAGTTAAAGGAAGCACCTTTGAAATGGATTGGTAAGAAATGGTTAGAATTCTTATCCAATTAAAGTTGCATGTCTTTTGATTGAATGCATTTCTTTGTTAAGGGAATGCAAGTGCAGGATGGAAAAGTTGAGTATGATAGTCACTAGTTTTGCAGCAATGTTTTTCATTTCAGCTCTTGTCACCCATATGTGTTTTTATTGGGTTGATGTACCTATTGGTCTTTGCAAAAGAAGTGTTAAAGTTACACCCGTACATAGATGTTGTAGGTGTATTTGTCGAACTGTATATAGTTTATTGTACATGATACATGCATAGGTATTTGTAAATGTATCTTGTTGTTGGTCGACTACTGTCACTTGTGAGTACACTTTTACATTTTTGATTGTGTCACATGCTTCATCGAATTGTGTCAATTGTGCCACTTATGTTGTCGACTTGTGTTGATTGTGGTGCACATGTTTTGTTGACTTGTGTCTGTTGTGTACACAATTTCTATGTTGATGGTTGAGTCCATTGTTCAATATATTTCAAGACAACTTGTTGCTGATGATTCTCTTGTTGCACAAGGTACCTTTGGTGTCATTTGATGCAGGGAAGGAAATTGGTGCAAAGCAGTGCACAATTCCATGAGATATAAAAGCATGCATGCAAAGAGGGCTCAAGTTTCAGCATGGGTCTCTACTTCTTTTGAGAAGTTTTTGTAGCAAGTATCCCAAGAGTTTGGGATGAGAATTTGCAGTACAGTCAACATGCTACAGCCGGTAAAAGCCTACTCATTTCGGAGGCAGCTCTTCTTCTGGAGCGGAGGTGCCATGGATGGGCATCATGACAATTGGCAAGCCCACATGTTTAGAGGAAGATTTCAGCTCATATATCAGCAAGTATCATTACTAGTTTTTGCAAATTTTCAATTTGTTTGGTGAACAAGCTTGGTCGGGATTCGATAAGTACTTGGCTTATGTAGCAAAATGTCACAATGATGACAGTTGGAAAGGCAAGACATTTTGACATCAGTATGCTGTTTTGGTTGAACAAAAGAGGATGTTTCTATTCCTCAAGTGTTGTATATTTTAGTTCAGAGATTCAGTAAGCTTTTGGGGACCAAAAGCCCCCTCATTTAGGAGGTGTGATCAGGGGCTTAGGACCAAGTGTCGTAAAATGGTAAAAAATGAATGTGCTTAGAACTGGTTTGAACCTGAACTACTAGATAGAGCTCGTCTTCCTAATTCTGGTTCTGTGAACGGTTTGGAATGTTGGGTGTGGAGCCTGATTATCTTCTATATTCAAAAGTACCACCACATTGGACCCCAGTTCAAAATGGGGGAGGCAATGCCGCCTGTAAAATATTCGCTGCAGGTGGGGTCCAGGGGGGGGCACTGCAACTTTTGGGAGCCCCCCCTGGCAGGGGGTTTTGGGGGCAGCGCCCCCGAAGCTAAAAACAGTTGTAAAATTGCCTTGTAAAAGTATAATAATTTCTAGTCAATCTGGGCCATTCATTAGGCGGATGATCTGAGGGTAGAACTTATGTCTAGTTTAGGGTTTTTTGCCCTAGAAGGCAACCCCTCTCTTTGTATGAGGGCATTGTATTTGAGGCTGTGAGATAGATGTGTATTCTGTGTGAGCGAGAAACAGAGAGGTGAGACTCTGAGAGAAGACAAAGGATATTATAGCGGATTTGCTGTAGGTTGTATCTCTTCATTTTGCTGGATAATAGAAAGGAAGGACTGGCATTTCGAGGTGGATGTAGCCCAAACTAGGTGAACCACGTATATCTGTGTCTCTCTTGTTTTGTACATTTTCTATGTTTATATTTCTGCAATATTATATGTGTTCCATTGCTCCATAATATATATAATATTTTAACAACTGGTATCGGAGCCAAAGGTCTATTTGGCTGATAAACTCGCAGGAAAGAAGGGTTCCTAGTTCGAGTGGGAGCAATGGCAGAAAATGGTAAGTTTAGGATTGATAAATTTAACGGCCAAAACTTCTCGCTGTGGAAGATGTAGATGGAAGACTAACTGTATCAGAAATATCTATACCTACCATTGGGTAGAAAATCAAAGAAGCCAACGGATATGGAAGATGAAGAATGGAACCTTCTTGATACAAAGGCACTCGGAACAATACGGTTGTGCCTTGTAGCATCGGTCACCTTCAACATTTCGAAGGAAACAATGACAGAGGGTTTGATTAAGGCGTTGGAGAAACTATATGAAAAACCCTCGGCCTCAAACAAGGTATTTCTCATGAAACGGTTATTTAATATGAAGATTTCGGAAGGTGGATCTGTTGCAGATCATTTAAATGATTTTAATACTGTTACAAGTCAATTATGTTCCGTAGGGGTAAATTTTGATGATGAAGTTAGAGCTCTGTTATTCTTGTGCTCATGATCCAAGTGGATATTGGTGGCCACCCGCTAATTCGACTTGGATCCCCTCTAAGTGCTTCATGCAGTTTTTTTCAATTTCCTTAATTATAGCACAATTTACTATTTTTAGTAGTTTTTCGGGTCCTAAACTTCCGGAGCCATTTTGAGGCCCTAAACGACGTTTTTTTGGAAATCTACCGCCAGCGATTTTTCGTGACTAAAAATCGTCTTTTCCGTCGTAGTCCTCGGAGAGATCTTTCCAACGGGCTATCATGCGCGTCAAACGGAGATAAGACGACCAATTCGCGACCCGGGAAGTTGATGTACCAACTTACCCAAAAACGGGGCCCACAATTTGGCGTTTCATCTTCCAGGGTTAGGTTTTGGAATGTGAAGGGCTTTTCCATTGTTTCTCAACAATAAATAGGCCTTCGAGCCTCATTGTAACACAGTTAGAGGCATGTAGCCACACATCTCTTCTCAGAGATAAGCTACCATCGCCCTAGCTGGTTTATTTCTATTTCCGGTTGTAAGCATATTTCAGTCTTTTCCATTAATGAAATGAAGTATTATTTCCACTGCATCTTTGTGTATATGGTTATCTCTGTATTTTATTGCGTTCCTGTTTAAATCTGGATCAGCTCATTACCAGAAAGTTGGAATGGTTTGGTAATGGCCATTAGTAACTCTGTTTCTGGATCTATTACTTTAAAGTTTGATGATGTTGTCAGTGCTATCCTTAGCGAGGAAATTCAACGGAAAAGCTCTGGTGAGACATCGGGAAATGCTTTGAGTGCAGAGTCTAGAAGAAGAAAAATGGAAAGAGGAAAGAGCTCAGGATATTGCGGTAAATCAAGGAAAGGCAGATCCAAGTCCAGATCAGGGATAGTGTGCTGGAAATGCGAAAAGAAAAGACACCTAAAGAAAGACTGTAGATCTTGGAAGGGAAAAGAAGGAGATTCACAACAAGAAAAAAATCAAGAAGAAAATGTGACAGGTGAGGTGTTACAAGATGCTTTGATTCTTTCTTTTGAAAATATTACTGATTCCTGGGTGGTAGATTCAGGTGCCTCATTCCATGCCACACCTGATAAGAAATACTTTCATGACTATGTTCAAGGAGATTTTGGACAAGTTCGTTTGGGTGATGATAAACCCTGTAAAATTGTTGGAATGGGTAAGGTTCTTGTAAAACAGCAGAATGGAAACCAATGGCTACTAAAGGAGGTAAGGCATGTTCCAGATCTAAAGAAAAATCTGATTTCAACAGGGCAGTTAGGCGGTGAAGGTTGTGTGACAACTTTCACAGATAAAGCTTGGAAGGTCACCAAAGGAGCCCTGGTAATAGCAAAAGGCGAAAAGGTTGGTACATTGTATTTATGCAATGGTATTTCTAACTCTGTTAATGCTTTAACTTCCAAAGGAGCAGATGCAGCATTATGGCATCATAGGCTTTGACACATGAGTGAAAAAG